>KE506423.1:45856-59377 GCA_000441515.1 Elaeis oleifera
ATATATATATGTATATATATATATATGTATATGTATGTATGTTTCTGTTGGAATCGATCGAGATTGGAGAGAGGATGACTGAAACTCATACAGAGATGCTGGTGCTGGAGTGACCTGTAAAATAAATTCAAACCAGAGGTGTGGCTTCGGCGAAGATCCTCCGATGCTCAAGTCAGACTTAGAGAATAATGAAGTAGCAACGAGCTCTCTGAGAGGGGTTGATTGGCTTACCTGGTCCTTGGGGCTCTGGTATTTTATATAGAAAGATGTCGAATAGCTGGTTGCACAGATATAAGATCGTGCGATTTTGAGATTGCAGAACCATTGGACATGCCATTATAGGCGAGATAATCCAGTCTTCAATCGCTTCCATAGGATTGGGGGAGTCAGTTACGCCTGAATAGATCCACTCGGAGTGGACAGCTTGGCTCTGCGTAATGATTGATGGCTTGGTAATTTGAAGTAGCTTTCGACACCATGCTGATCCGAGTGCTCATGGCAACTATCGATTCGAGACTCTCACAGTAACCACCGTAATACTACCTCCTACTGCTGAGTCTGAGGGTCAGATGAAAGGAATATCCCAAAAATACCTCGGATAAAGGGGCGTACGCGCCTTCGAATTGACACCTGTTTGCAGCATTTAAAATGGGTGACGTCAACTTAGCGCAATTGATGTGGACGGCTGTGAACGATGGGATCATTTAGGTAATAATCTTTTTGTTTTGAGAATTTAATTATTCAATGGCAGTTTTCATTTCCTTCCCCTCTTTAAATTCACGCTTCAAGAGCGTCGAAAGGTGATAGCAACCTTCTCCTGTTCTGTTGGTCTATTGCGATTCTTGGAGGCAAGATGGATCCCCAGCGCGTGAAGAAGCTTGAATTGATATCGGCCCACAGGAGGCAGGCCAGAGTTCTATCCATTGGCCCATCGACTCTGGTAAGGGTGACACCCAGGTTTCGATCGTCGGGTTGGAAGAGATGAGAATCTCATTTCGATCATCAAGCCTGTGATTCCTTTGCCGACAGTCGTGATGGCCACACTCGAGGAGACCTCATTAGAAAAATATTGGTGGAGCAAGCACAAGGAGAGGATGTGAGCAACCATCCATCAAGATCTTCGGCAGGGGAAGACGAGCGGAGGGCGCGACCAGTCATCTCGAAGGGATGCCAGAAGTGGGCACGGAGATCGATGAGTCCCGAGAGCCGATGATGGGTGCCCAATGTATCCCTATAGCTGTCCTCCACGAAGGTCCCTCGTAGCTGGCATATTTTGCTCCCTCAGCAATAAAGGATCTCCAAGTTATGGCAAAACTCCTAAGGGACTTTCTTCTCCATTTGAAGGGTAGTCTTTGGATGGACGAGGAGTGCAACAACAAATATTGAGTGCCTTCAGATCTCTCATTCAGGTAAAAGGTCTCCAAACACTCAGTTTTCATTCTTCCACCACCTGCAATGCTTTCGACATTTATTCATAAAATTTTGCATAGGTAAGACATTACCTCGCTAATTTTGTTGGCTCCACCCCTGATGATCTGTCCTTGGAACTTACAGTGGCAAGGGAGGAAGTTGATTTGTTGAAATATCAACCGGAGCAAATGGAGAACAAGAATGGTGAGCTAGAGAAGGAGCTCGATTCTTCTGAAGAGGCCCTCCACGAAGCTCGAGAGACAATTGATCGTCGAGATGAGAAATTGAGATAGGCTGAAAGTGGATTAAGCTCTCAAGTGACAGAGGTCTAAAGCCGAAAGGAGGGTCGAGGATCTTAAGAGACAGATTGAAAGTCTCGAGAGACAGAGGTTAGAGGCCGAGGGAGACTACCACCAGATCCATAATGATTTGGAGTAATTGAGGAGGTCACTTGGGAGAAGGAGAAGCCGAGAACTTTTCCTCCCCAAAATTCATTCTCGAAGGAGTCCTAGCGAGGGTCCAGCCAAGAGGGCCAGCACTTCAGAAGGGATGAGTCGTGGAGAAAGAATACCTCGAGGAGATAGGCGCTCTGCTTCTAAAGGGGTTCAGGCATCTCCAGGGCTATCTATTAAAACTCAGGAGATCTTGTCAGAAGTGGAGAATTTGAAAAGAAGTTGGAGAAGAAGAAGGTAAATTACAAACTCCTCTGGGATAACTTTATAGAGCAAGGGCTTTTACTGAAAAATACTAAAAATAGAGAAAGTCGGTTGGCTAAGAATGGAACCAAAATCATCATCCAAGCTTGCAAGACGGTGTTCTTCATGGGCTTCGAGAAGTATAGAACTATCGTCCGGATGTATTTTCCCTTAAATCCCGACGAGCCCCTACAGACTGACTATCTGGACAAGAGCTTGTTGGCTGTGGTGGCAGATAGTGCGAAGAGATTTGTAAGGGCATCCCGCTTTCCTGTCGAGGTGAGTAACATCGACGCAGTCATTCAGATCGAGGGGGATGTCTGTGCTGAGGAAGACTGCTTCGTAGATAGCTGCCTTGGTGATGCTTTTAAGTAGTGATTTATGTTTTCTCTTTTTTTTTTTTGTAATCTGGACCTTCCAATCTTGTAATAGAATTTTCATAAGAATATATAAATATATTTGATTTTGGTTCCATGTATGGATGGATATAAATCATGCTCTAAAGAATACTGATCGAGTGTCAATATATATTAGGTACCTGGCTATAACTTGAAATCATAAACTTAATTAGCATTGTAATTTAAGTGAATGCATAATCCGAGCCGTTTTGAGTAAGGCATGGGCCAAGCCATAATCCGAGCTAGATTAAATTTAGTTAGAATTATAAAATGCAGTAAATTATAATTCGAATTCCAATCTAGACCAGACGTCTCATACCTATCGTACAGCTTTCGAGAAGTGAAAATTCTAATTGCTTCCATATGGGGAGGTGTTGGCGCACATCTCTGCGCGTCCCTTTGAAAGTGACATAAAGCGTGATTTGCCTGCTGTTGGGATAATCAGATCTGCTCCCTCCGATTCGAGGTCGGCCCCTTGCTCCATACCTATATAAGAAGAGTCAAGAGATCCCAAGAGGGGAGGCTCTGGAAGAGAAAAAACTTTCATAATTCAGCTTTCATGAGGTGGGGTTCTAACACCTTCGCCAATCATTCCATATTTTCTAAGTCTGTAGGTTATGATCGAACCAAAGTCATCATGATCGAAGTAGAGTCATCATGGCCGAAGCAGAGTCATTATGGCCAAACCTGCATCATCATGGCCGAACCAGAGTCATCATGGCCGAACTTGCATCATCATAGCCGACGGCCTAAGGGCTGACTGCCTAAGGGCTGACTACCAAATGGCCGACTACCAAACTATCGACTGCCAAACTACTGACTGCCACGGCCGATTGTCATGACCAACTGATATAGCCAAAGTAGCATCTTCATGGCCGAAACAGTATCATCATGTCCGACTGACCATCATGGCCGACTAACCATCATAACCAAAGCAACATCTTTATGACCGACTGCCTAATGGCTGACTGATCATCATAGCCAACTGACCATTATGACCGAAGCAACATCTTCATGACTGACTGTCTAATGGCTGATTGACCATCATGACCGACTGACCATCATGATCAAAGCAGCATCTTTATGACCGAACCAGCATCATAATAGCTGACTGACTAATTACCGACTAACTAATGGTCGACTGCCTACAATCACGATACCACAAGCGTGGGTAACAACCACATACCATGATTGTTAGTGGGCATAAACTGCCCATTAACTCTATGATTATGGTCTGATAATAGGGGTTAACTACCCTTTAGTGCCATAAAAAGCGAGACTCCACTTGTTCGACGATTACATCTAAGTTGCTTATAAAAGGGAGGTAAATGAACAGTATTGGTAAGATACTTATGGGCTAACACTTTATCATTTTGAATATTCTATCTACTATTCGTCATTCTTTACTGACTTAAATATCGAAGGATCTTCGTCGGATACAATTTCGTCTGTGAACTTCTTTTGCAGGTTACTCTTCACCAGAACTAGGCACAACAGGAGATTGGCCGCAATAGATTGACACGCCAGATAGGAAGTGGAACAAATCCAATCATGATGAAAATAAGAGCCCAGAACATCTCCACCAGGTAGTCTTCCCATCAGAAAGATCTCCTGCTTCCACCTCCACTGGTAGAGCCCAGCTCCTCGTGTCTGGGCGTCACCACGAATGTTTAGCAATTTACTGCCCTAGTGCAGCAGGTGAAAATACTGATGGAAGCAGTGTACAGCCTTCAACAGCAACAAATACAACAACAATAGCAGCAACCGATGATGAAGAAGCTGGCGTCGCACACAGTGCCATCCAGGCACAGTCGTTGTACCCCGCAATGATCTCCTTCTCTGTCTCTGAAACAACAATCGGCTTGATGTTCCATCATGTCGAGCCACCACTATCTTGGTAAGAGGAAAAGTCTAAAATACGTCCATCATTACTGAGGTAAGCGTCAAGGCTGAGGTGAAGACACTCATCGAAGCTGTTCACAATCTTCAACAGACTATAGAACAACGACAACAGCAATCGAAATAGCTAGCACCACAGGCTGTACCTTCAAAGCACAGCTATCCTGTCCCAATCCGCACTGACAATACTCTCGACACTCGTAGCATGCCGACTCCTAGCCCCCCCAACATTCATGACATGCCAGCTCTCGATATTCAGCATTCACAATAAGCCAACTTCCATCGGTCAAATCTATAAATCGATTTCGATCGATCGAATCTACAAATGGACTACGGTCGGATGGAAGAATATGTTGACTCGACTATAGTCGGATGGAACAATATGTCAACTCGACTATGATCGAATGGAACAATATGTCGACTCGACTATGATCGGAAGAATATACCAATTTGACTATAGTCGGATGAAACAATATGCCGAATCGATTATGGTCGGATGGAACAATATGCTGACTTGACCACAGTTAGGCAGAACAATATACCAACCGACTACGATCAGTCGAAAGAATATGCCAACTCGACTACAGTCGGACAGAACAATATGCTAACTCGACTACGATCAGACAGAATATGCTGACTTGACTATGGATGGATGAAACAATATACCGACTCGGCTACGATCAGACGAAAGAATATACCGACTCGACTCTGATCGGACAGATGAATATGCCAACTCGATTTTGATCGGATAGATGAATATGTCGACTCAACTATGATCGGATGGAACAATATGTCGACTCAACCATGATTGGACAGAAGATACAGACTCGAATATAGTCAGTCCAAAATACATCAACTCGACTCTGTAATAGTCATCTATGACAAATGATGATCACATTCAGGGAGACTCAGCACTTAAAATTTTTTTTCATTATTGATTGAAGGCTACAAAATTAGACTAAAGGTCCGATGACAAAGAAAGTCAGACTAAGCTTTGGTAATAAAAAAAAAAGAAGAGAGCCAAGAAAGAAACGACAAAATGACTAGAGATTCTATTTTGAGAGAATCATTAATATTTGCAACTGAAATGACCACAGAATCAGAGCTTAAAGTCATGGCAGAAGATATGCTAACTCTCATCGTCCAACGTGTCAGGCTTGGACTTGGGAGTGGAAGACAACTATTGGGATAATCGGATCTGCTCCCTTCGATTCGAGATCGGCCCCTTGCTTCACACTTATATAAGAAGAGTCAAGAGATCTCAAGAGGGAAGGCTCTGGAAGGGAAGAAACTTCAATAATTCAACTTTCATGAGGTGAGGTTCTAACATCTTCATCAGTCATCTCATTTTTTTCTAAGTCTGTAGGTCATGGCTGAATCAGAGTCATCATGATTGAAGTAGAGTCATCATGACCGAAGCAGAGTCATCATGATTGAACCTGCATCATCATGGCCAAACCTGTATCTTCATGATTGAACCTACATCATCATGGCCGATTGCCAAACTACCAACTGTCGACTGCCACGACCGACTGTCATGATTGACCGATATGATCGAAGCAATATCATCATGACCGATTGACCATCATAATCGAAGTAGCATCTTCAGGGCCGACTGACCATCATAGCCAACTAACCATCATGATCGAAGCAGTATCTTCATGGCCGATTGCCTAATGGTCGATTGACCATCATGGCCGACTGACCATCATAGTCGAAGCAGCATCTTCATGATCAAACCAGCATCATAATGACCGACTGACTAATGGCCGACTGCCTACAATCACGATACCACAATCGCAGGTAACAACCACATACCATGATTGTTAGTGGGTATAACTCCATGATTATGATCCAATAATAGGAGTTAACTATCCTTTAGTGCCATAAAAAGTGGGACTCCACTTGTTCGACGGTACATCTAAGTTCCCTATAAAAAGAGGTAAATGAACAGTATTGGTAAGACATTTATGGGCTAATACTTTACCATTTTAAATATTCTATTTGCTGTTCACTACTTCCTACTGACTTAAAAATCAGAAGATCTCTGTCGGATACAATTTCGATTTGTGGACTTCTTTTGTAGGTTGCTCTTCGCCAGAGCTAGGTGCAACAGGAGATTGGCAGCAACACCTGCCATTGGCTTTAACTACCAAATCGGTGGCAGAAATTATATGCACCAGTGGTTGCCATACATCGTCCGCATGTTTGCTTTTTGTCGATTCACATCTCCTACAATTAATGCACTGATGGGAGACAACTCTTGGATGTTTATTGGTTCAGGAATTATTTAAATCTCCAGACAAGACCATATGTAGGCTCTACAAAGTTTCAAATTGTTCTTCTCCTCTTTTGGCATAGGCACTTCTTTCTTCCACCATCTTCTATGCTTTGAGAGAAATGACCTCCAAAGACTCTGCCTTCGTGCCATTAGGATTTCGATCTGAGCAATCTGAGAGGGACATAGTAGCGCTTCATGGACAGTACCAGATCTCTTTAGAGTTTCAGTTAGAAGTTCTGGGTCCGGACGATTGAGTCTACCAACCATCTCCGGGACGGATGAGCCTTTATGAGGAGTGTTTCTGAGCAGGGTTGCGGCTTCCTTTCCACCTCTTCTTTGTAGCATTTCTTCAATTTTTTAAGATATCGCCATGCACGATTGTGCTGAACTCTTGGCAGCACATCTATGGCTTTGTCGCAGTATGTGTCTTGGCTGGGATCGATCCCAGTGTTGCATTCTTTTGCCTCCTTTTCATCCTTAGATGGCATCCAGACTCGCACAGGTGGTGGTATGTGACGCCTCAGAAGAAGAAAGATGGCTTTCATTTATAGTTTTCGAGCATGCCTTCTACCGTCCATGGTTGAAAATCATGGTTCATCTTTGTTTCTCAGACATCAGACAAAGATTCGGACTTCGTCGCCTGGGACGAACCTCAAGAGGCCACACTAACGGAACCTCCGATGCACGGTTGCTTAAAGCAGGACTTAGTAATTCTATGTGGCTTCAAGGTTCCAGATCTAAAGGAGCTGTTGTCGGCCTAGATACTATTTAACGTTGGCATCGGTCAGGCCACTCTCCAAGGTATATGAAAGTCGGCTTCTTATGTCTTGAATTCTTTTGATTTTCGTTACTCTTACCCTAATAATTTGATTGTCTCGATTGCAGAGGTGGTTGCTAGGAAGAGCCTGAGTCTACCAAAAAAGAAGGTCCTACGAAAAAGGATAGTTGAGCCCACAGGTGGGCAGAGTACTCGTGTCAGAGTTGGGAGTCTTGCATAGCCATCTTTGGAGTTAGAAGAATCTGGGCCTCTGCTTACCAGCAACTTTGAAATCGTATGGGTGCGTGGTGGCTCGCCTGTTTTTTTGGCTACCATGGGCAATCGAGAGGACCAGCCAGAAAGATTTTGAGGAGGTAATTTTGAGCTTCCTGCTCCTTCAAGTTTACCGGCTCAACCAGTATCTCTTTTTGTTGGTCCCCCTCAGACGAGGCGACAGCTGAGGGCAGCCAATGCATCAGGAGCTGCTCCGGCCACTCTGAGGCTCAAGGCTTCAGCTTTAAGGGACCTTAGGTTGGCGAGTGAGTTGCTTTCCAGGATGCTTCTTCCTACTGATGTAAACGAGCTGCTAAACATCCCTTGAAAAGAGATGAGGAAAGCAGCTATGAACTGTCTCATCCGAATATGCTCCCTCCTGTAATTTTATTCATTTTGTATATATGCCTAATGTTTGTTCATAAGGGTCATTATTTTTTTACCAGCTCACCCATTATTTGAATGGGTGGATAGAGAGTTCCCATGAGCTCACAAAAGAAAAGAAAAAGTTCAAGCTCGAGGTTGGGATGCTTAAAGGCGCAAAGGAGAAGGCTGAAAGAGAAACTGGAGAAGTCTCCATGAGAGCTGATACTGCCGATAGGAGAGCCGAGAATGCTGAGGCTGCATTAAGAGAAGCTGTCGAGGGGAACTCATGGATATTGGGAAGAATAAAGGAGCTCAAGGCCCAACTGGAGGTGGCAAAGAAGAAGACAGCGGAGGCTGCTTCTAAAGCTGTTGAAGACTTTCGAGCCTCCGAGGAGTATGAGGATGAGAAAGTTGAATATTCTGCTGATGCCTACGATGTTGGGAAGCAGTCCATCCGGGACAGGATCACCGCCAAGCATCCAAAATTGGATTTGGGCTTCTTAGATAAAATCTGAAATTCCATCGCAGTGAATGTCTCCATGATAGGTGCCCCAGCTCCAGGCACTACCTTATAGCCTTCTTGTTTTTCTTTCTTTTGTAGTATGACCTTTCATGGTCATTATAAAAACTTAAGAGGAATAAATAAATATCTTAATCATATCTGATCTTTTTCACTTGTGCATGTCGATCCGAGGTGATTATTTGTTAATGCCACTTTGTAACAATTAATTAATAATACCGCTCCGAGGCAAGTAGCTGAGCAATAACTTCATTCTATTCTTTTAATGTGGGTGATCATAGAGAATGACGGCCGCTGACTTTCTTGATAAGGTTATGCCTGAGAGAGAGCATAGGACATGTAAGAACATGCCACGTTTCTATGTCCCAGTCCGCGAAGCATCATCAAGATTTATTTTGATAATGGGAAGGTACATCATTAATTGTCTGATGGATAGCCACGCTCCTTTCGATCGTTGATTGACGATTAATGTAGATGTTGGTGTTTATAAATAGAGGTCAATTGGATGAAAAACTCAATCTTCCATCTTCTTTCTTCATAGAAACTCCTCTCTCCTGCTGTGATGGCATCACCCCCACACTCCCCTTTGCATCCCCTTTTGCCATTGGTGAAGGCCAAGGTAAGGAAGATGGGCCTTTATAAGAGAAGTCTAGAGAAGGGTGAGAGCCAGGAGCACAAGTCCATCTTCCTCTCCTTGGGCACCTTCCACCTTGTGATCTCCATCAAGGCTCCGGGGTCATCGCACCCCCAGTTCGAGTAGATTCCTCCGAAGGTCCGAGCTCACTGTATTAAGGAGTATCGAAATTCTGTAGAATTTAGGAGGGAGATCATAGATATTGTCGCTGACGGATTCATTGATGGTTTCGAGAATTGTAAGGCCCATCTGCTATAGATAATGCTGTATTTGGAGCTCCATTTCTTTTAGCCCAGGAACAACGATGAGGAGGCTTCCTCGTCAGATGAGGACTGAGCCTCCTCATCTTTGAGCTGGAGACTGAGGAGAGTGTCTGCCACCCACTTGTTGATGTTGCCTATGATGACGCTATTCTCGATCATTCTGGATCGGCATGATCTTTTGGACCGACATAATCTTCTGGACCGGCATGATCTTCTCTTTGTGTGTAATATGGTGCTGAGAATGCCATGTAAAGAAATCTTATCTTCATTTTTTTGTGTAAAGTAGTGCTTAAGGTACCACCCTTTGTAAATATTCGAATTAATAAAATTACCTTGCTTCTGTCATCTTATGTCTCGTACCTGTATTTATGTCTCTGGTTTATTGTATGGAGGCTAGCTCTGACTTGGGGAGCCTAGGATTACTTTAGTCATGTGTGGTTTCGAACTTAAGAATTTAAGTTCGCTCCAATCTAGGAGTCTTGATTAGGTGGTGTCTCGAACCAATCTGTGAGTCATTATGTGCTAGGACTGATCAAGAATAGTTGGAGAAAGCAAAGACCACTTTGCTCAAAAGGCAACTCATGCTTTGTTTATTGTGTGAGCAGCTACTCGTCTTCAGCTTGGATCATGAGAAGCGGTTTGTGCCTGGTTCATCTTATGAGTGGCAGACTCAGCTCATTTTGATCCGAGAAGCAGCATGTGCCTGCGGCATCTTATGCCCTCTTCGACAGTGTTCAAAGGGTCTGGCTAGTTAGCCCTCATGAGAGGCAGCATATGCCTGCGGCATCTTGTGCCTACGGCATCTTATGCTCTTTTTGTCTTTGCGCAGCATGTGCCAACAGCATCTTGTGCCTACGGCATGTTGTGCCCTCCTCGATGGTGTTTTAAGGGTCTGGCTAGTTAGCCCTCATGAGAGGCAGTATGTGCTTGCAGCATCTTGTGCTTACGGTATCTTATACTCTTTTCATCTTCGCACGAGAGGTAGCGTATGCCTGCAGCATCTTGTGCCTATGGCATCTTGTATCCTCCTCAACGATATTTTGAGGGTCTGGCTAGTTAGCCCTATTGGATATATGCCCTAGAAGCCAATCTTGGCTGACATATTTCATATCTCTAGGACATGATTTTATATTTGTTGGATAGTTATAGTACCATTCATGTTTATGTGTCTATGAATCATCCAAGGGATTAATAAGATAATGACACATATTCTCAAAGAGTTGACAATTTGAAGTATGTATGATTAATGGTTGATTCCTAAATTACTCCTAGTCATAGGATCATCATGGGGATGGTGATTAATCCAAATAGACAAGTGCACGGATCACTTCTTTCGGACAGATGGGTCTCGAATCTGCAGTGTAGAGATACTGGAGCGAGAGTGCAGATGGTTGTTAGAGAACAACTAGCACTGAGCGCGACCAACACGAGATATCACATAGATGTCTGCTCAGTCCTTAGTAACTTTCTCGATACTACAGTTGTATGACTGATCCTTTGACCTGAGGTGACATTACTGCTCGCAGTGAGGCTGCTGGAGTTTGACTAACACATCAATATGAATCTTAAGGAGCCCTTGTAGTGGATGTTGGCGACAGTTGATCCACTATAAGAGTGAGGTGTGCATCAAGATGGGATCTATCGATCCTAGCAGAAGAGAGTAGTCCTATAGAATTTAAGAGGCTGAGTCCTTAAGTCTATGGCCATAGCATTGTGATTGATGAAAAAATTTCATAGAATCACATATGGACTCAAGCTGATTGAATCTATCATATGATCGATGTTGAGGTTTGACGATTCATCCATGACCTGCCATCTGGTCGGGACTCACGATAGAGGGACTTATCATGCACTAATTGCACCTAGAGATTCATATTTTATTCTACTGAGTTGTCACTACATACTGCTAGATGTCACTGATGGATTGTGAGACTCACAAGGATCATCTTAATGATCAATGATCCTGGATAGACTGAGTTGAAATTGTTCCAATTCATTGAAAAGAGTTTCAATGATATTGTGATAGAGATCACAATATATCTCACTATCAGACAGAATAGAACTTATGGGGTCACACACAAAAGAGATTTTGACTGATCAGATGGTTGAATTACGATTATAAATCGTAAAAAGATTTGATTATCAATTTGATTGATAATTGATCTAATGCAAATATTTGCATTATGTAACTCGCTAAAGAGTTAGTGAGTTATAGAAGGATTAATTAGAAATAGGATTATTAATTGGCTCAATTTGATTGAGCATTAGGGCTTATATCAAGTCTAATTTGATTGGATTTAATTTGATTCATTTTAGATTTGATTTAATCAACCCTATAGGGTTATAGGATAATCTCAAAAGATTGGATGATTAGCCTCAGTTGAATTAGAATTTGGATTTGACCTAATTCTTAATTAGACTAGGATATATGTATTCCTAATTGGACTAGAAATCTTCATTTTCATGCTGCACCAAATCTTAATGGGATTAGGATTAAAATTGAGTTTGACTTAAGCACCAAGAAAGAGTCCAATTGGATTAGGACTCCTCTAATTTGAAGACATCCAATCTAAATTAATTGGGCTCCAAATCAGATTTAGATTCTCATCTTTTTGAGTCTAATATGATCCTAATATGATTAAAATTAATTGATATTTAATTAGATTTAAATAATAATTTAATAAAGAGTCTCATATGACTAAAACTCTTCCTTTTCTTGCACCAAAAGGACTCCATATCCACCTTAGATTTGTGCGCCACCTATGGTCCACGCCATAACTAATTTTTGACGCCATATTCCTTCCCTTTTTGGCATGTAAGAAAGAAAGAAATTCTCTCTTGTTAGCATGTAAAAATTGGTTGTTGGGCGGCATCAAATTGGAAGAGTCCTAGACATTTTGGACTCTCTTCTCCCATTCAAATTCTAACTCATCCAAGGCCTTTAAATATCCCATCATATGGGATGGGATATAAGAGATAACAATCAGGTTTGACACCCAAATAGAAGCCCCTTTTGTGTGTGAAAATCATGGGAGGGAAGGGGACGGCGTGGAGAAAGGTGGCGTGAGGTAAGTTTGTTATAATCTCTTCTTTCTTGCAACAACCAAGAGTTGGTTGTTAGGACATGTTCTTCTCTCCCTCTTGTCTATATTTATATATGGATGTCTCCTCCTTTTTTGTTCAAAAGTTGGATAAAATTCTTACATCTCTATTGTAAAGATTTAGTGCATGGATTTTAGGAAGAAAAAGAAGAAAAGGTTCTTCTTATGATCTCTAGCGTAGATATTAAGATCCTCCTACATCC
The DNA here is from genome assembly GCA_000441515.1 of Elaeis oleifera. NCBI lineage: Eukaryota > Viridiplantae > Streptophyta > Magnoliopsida > Arecales > Arecaceae > Elaeis > Elaeis oleifera. Next base: position 58,657 of record KE506423.1, read on the forward strand.
TCTTGTTCTCTAAGAGTGTCTTAGGAGAAAAGAAGATTATCAACCATCAAGATACGATCTCTGCAAGAGAGCTAGTATCCCGATGAGATCAAAAGACTTCTGATCAGATCAGAGTTTCGTGTGAATATTCGTAGAGGTTGGATGCTTGTACGACTACAAGAGACCTTCGAAAGATATCCATGATCATCTATTCATGTTGAAGATTGATCCATATCCAGGTATATTTTATATTTATTTATTTTATTTGATTTCTGTATCTGAATCTTATCTCATATATGATGATTCTGGTTATGGTTTGAAGATATGATCTTATGCATGCTTAGATTAAATTAAATTTAATCTAAAATTTTAAATTTCATTGTGTACTCGATTTGTAAAATCATGCATGTATGAAACTATAAAACCCCAATAGTGGTATCAGAGCCATATCATATGCATGAGATTAAGATTTAGATTTGAAATCTGTAGAGAAAAATTTCAGATCTGAAAGATTTTGATGTTGTTCTGACATAAGATTGTCCTAGCATAACTTATTATACTGTATGGTTGTCTTAGAATGATGTTAAAATTTTAATTAAATTAAATTTTTAGATCTGATTTTTTCAGCATATATATGATATATGTTTTGTTATTTAGATCTGAAAAGAGTTTCAAGATTTGTTATGATTCATATATATGATATATGAAGTATGTTAGGGCTGAAATTTATTTCTATAATCTG
>KE506426.1:5851-23835 GCA_000441515.1 Elaeis oleifera
ATATATATATATATAGTTTGGTATCTATCAGATCAATAAAAAAGCAGAGGCTGAAATAGTTGACTCATGGTTGAAATGCAATAGTATCAGAAGCAAGGTTCGTGGACTCGATATTGGAATTCATGCCGGTTGCCGACCGGTACGGTATCATACCATACCAGTAACTAAAAAAAAAATCCCATCCTCTGGACACTAAAAAAAAAAGAAAAGAAAAATCAGGCCGAACCGGACCGAACTGCCCGATATCGGACAGTTCAGGCTGATACCGTACCGAACCGACCGATTCGGACCAGTTCAACCCATTTTCCGAAAATCCGGTCTGAACCGAACCAGCTTCCCACCGGTACAATTCGATACAGGATGTACCGACTGGTTCGTGCCGGTACGGAATACCGTGATTAGAAGTAAAATGGTCCATCTAGTCTTTCATGTCGGATGCATAATTCTATAACACACCAGTTCGATAATTAATATTCATTTTACTTTAAGGGGTAATATAATAAAGATCATATTTGCAACTTCTTTCACTACAAACAACTAAACCATCAAGAAAACTCTTTCTATTTCCAAAAGCATATATTAAGTGTAAGATAACAGATGCAGAACTGGGTACAGTTGTGTGAATATTAGGACTGCAATATTAGTTCCCTGGATACTCTTTTTTCAAAGGACTAAGTTCGGATAATGGAGCACCAACAATGCCCACCTAATTACCATCAAACACAAGTAACCAATCTTTTTCAAGCAGTTTATAGCATGAGCGTGCATGTCCAAAAAAAAAAAACAAACTTTAGTCATTCAGAGATTCTCATTCATCGCCTCCCACAATCCTCTTTGATCATTCTCTAACTCAAGTAATTTGCTTCAAATATAATTTCTCAATAATGTACTTCAGTACACTTTCAAAGGTCCCATCATTATGCTATTCCTTCCGCTACATCAACACGAACTCACAGCTAAAACTTTCTCCTTTACATCGCCTAACAACTTCAAATTGCTGTTCTAGGATATGTTTGAGACTTTGCTAATCATTTTAAAGAAAACTAAGCAACCAATTTGTTCAACAGTCAACCCATTCCAGAACAATGGAAACCAACTTTTAGCAAGATCTCAAGACAACCACATCTCTTTTGTATCAAAAAGGGTCTAGCTTTTAGCTCAGCCTCCATAACTTGAGAGGATCAACATGCATATTACAGACCAACTGAATAGGAAAGAGTACTATGATTAACATCAATTGCAAATATTGCATGGTTTCACAAACTCAACAAGACAAGAAAGTTGAAAGTTCATGATGACATCTTCTATCATGCAGCGATATTTTTCATTCAAAAAAAAAGGTTTCCCAAAGACAGCCAGAGTTCATCTGCTGTAGTTGTTACTTATTGGACTCGGCAGGAAACAAAATAGGGATGGGGGATGCTCTAACAGTACATTTTAGAAAAATAAAGGCAACTTACAATATATATGGCTCAGAAATTTGTATAATTGGAAACAAACTATGGACACCATTAGAGAAAGATGTGATATATGTATCCAATAATAATAAGATCAAAAGATCATTCAGTAGTAGATTGCATTGTGGTCACATCAGAAAAAAAACTGCAAGTAGCATCATAAGTTTAACCTGGTTTGGATGTAGAACCACTGTGTTAACAGCTGCACGACTTTCATATTCACGTTGACAAATTGCAGTCCTGAAACAGGGATGCAGAAAATATAATGTGAAGCAGGAGAGAATCAAGATCAGGTAACAAATTTAAATGTATAATGAAGAGCCCACATAGTATGTGTACCAAGGTACACTATATAGTCCTCTGTAACTCTTGTTTTTCAACAATACTTCTATAAGTGATCCAGGAATATCACTTAACATATTGTGGATTAATCTGGCCACTTCGGGTAGGGTGAACAAGCTTCAGAGCAAACTTCATCATATGTAAGACTCAATTGAGTACTGAAATTTCAAGAAGCCAAAACTTTTAATCCATCAAGAGTTTAGCTGTGGCTGAAGATGAAATTGATGTAGAAGTCGAGATTAGCTTCTGCCTAAATTTGGAACTTAATGAAAAAAAAAGTATGTATGTATGTGTGTGTGTGTGTGTGTTATTTTTTCAGTTTGAATCCTCTTTAGTCAGGTAAGGAATTCAAGCCAATTTGAGATGGATTTGACAAGCATAAAAGATGAAATTTTTCATTCTCTTCTAACTAGAAGAGGAATCCTACTTGATTAAATGAAAGTGGACCTGAATAGTAGAGAACTTGCAGCTTCTCCTCTCTTATGTGGAAAAGAATCCGACTCAAATAAGGAGGACCTCACTGATAATAATAGAGGGCCATGATTTGAGAAGGGAATAGAGGGAGTAAAAGCAAAGAGCATAAACTCTTCTTTCCATCTATTAGAATCTTAGAGAGGCAGTGAAAGCAAAGAGCGTAAGCTCTACTTCTCATCCACGATATGTACCATAATTTGTATATGATAAAAAGATTAATGAAAATAAATGGCTTAGAGCACCCTTATACAATTTTTTATTGTTTATCATTTTATTTGCGGAATTCAAATTCAGGGGGTGGAAGGAAGGATCCTTCCATCCTATTGGATCAATAATTTTCACTCTATGTAATTCAGAAAGCTTCTATGAAGAATGACTTCCTAGAACCATATGGAATTCCAAGTCAGTTTACTTCTAATAATCAGCAAGGCAGGGACCAATTCAGCATATAAGTTTTGTAGATAACAAATGGTAACTTGCCATCTGACATGATACCCCACCACACAATCAGAAAATTCAGGAAGTTAATACGTCCATTAAAAACTTATGTAGGATGGCATGATTCAATGAAAACAAGTTGTTTGTGATACCTTAAATCCCATATTTTACTGTACCATCTTCAGAACCTGAATACATCCAATTCCCATCGCATTGAAATCCCACCGCCATCACATTATTAGTATGAGAATCATAGCTTATAACCTGGAACCATACAGTGCAAGAAAATATTACAATCTATAGAAATACACATTGAGAAGATGATAACCTTCTGAAACAAAGACATACAGGCTGCGGGCTATTGGAGTTAACATCAAAAAGGCGGATGTGAGGATTTCCAGCTGCAGCTAGGAAGCGCTTATCGGGTGTTATCTCCATCCTGTTGACTTGCTGCAGATGTCACAAATGATAAATCACATTATAATTGTAAAAGGATTTAAGATCATTGGAATTTGTATAAATTTCTGTCGAAAATGAAATATATGCGAGTGTAGTGCATGTATAGCCCAGGCAGTTCTTAAACTAACCTTTATTACTCTCAGTAGGATGTTAGGTATCTACCATATATGAAGCTGCAACTCAACATCACAAACAATATCCCAGACATGTTACATCACAAGAACTTCAGCAGAATGAAAGAACATAAAGTTAAGCTTTATCCGTATAATTTAATGTAACTATATATTATCCAACAACAGCATGTACTGGCTGCCACTTTTCATGAAATAGCAATCCTGTGTCATATTCTCAGTATTCAATAATAATCTACTAAAATACTCAGTTCCGTGCACAGAGAGGCATAAGGAATCCTAGATTGCCCCAAGAACAACATGAAAGCCATGTGCCAGCAAGAAATGCCTGTGCTGCCTTTGAGCACCAATATGTGCAGACAAAACTGTAAAGCCAGCATATTGAAAATCTTTTAAGAAGTAAATCGCTTATACGAATGTTGTATGCTGTATGTTTAAATCATCATGCACAGATCACGATGCAGTCGATAAAAGAATGGAAGAATAAAACTAACTCAAAAAAAGAAAGAAACCCAACAAAAATTTAACATAAAAAGAACTCACGGAATCTGGGTACTGAATGGTGCGATAGCACCGACCGCTCTTGGCCTCCCAGAACCTGATGGTATGGTCATATCCAGCTGTCGCAAGAATCACTGAAGGTTGGCTCATCTTGAAGCCCTCCCCTGCCCCATCCATCAATCCAAGAAATTAAAAGCCATAACAAATCATGATATGCAAGGGATGAAGAATATTTTTCTTTTTTAATACCCTCGACACTACCAACCGGTTGGCTTGCCCTCTATTGGATCATGACTTGGTCTCAGCCTCTAATCGCTAGCAATCGGAGAAAAGCATTTACCTGAGAGAAACGAAGTAAATCCAACAAGAAAAGGGTTTAGCTTCAACCATGAATGATTTCAGATATTATTCCAGAAAAGGCGATTTAGTATAATCTTAACCATGTTGCCAGGAATGTAACACATAATTGTTTGTCCGCGGTCTAGGGTTTTGGGACAGCACCGAGGAGACTCACCAAATTAATCTTAGCAATCGGAAGACTGGTCCCAGATACAGATGGAGCGCGCATAGCAATGAGCCTTGCAAAGGCTGGCCATGGCTCGGTGGCATTACCTAGAAAATCCAAGTCCACTAATCCACGCCTATCCGAATTGAATACATCCATACATATTCGGATACTTAGATTAATCATATAAAAATTCTGAACTTTTATATATCTTTTGTTTTATTCTGAACTTTATTTGATGCAGTCATCCATTGAACTTGTAAAATTTACAATTAAAATCTTGACTATGGCTTTCACTAGATGATCATGATTAGAAATGGAGATACATGCAAAATTTACCTTACCCGTATCAAAATCCATTTAAAATCTTATTACCTGTCCCAAACCAATTATGAAATTAACCACAAATCTCAAACCCCACCCATTTAAAATTGGCATACCTGCCCGGTACCCGAACCCACCCGATTAATCCTCATTCATGTTCATATTATCATGAAAATGTAGATCTTTTCGATCAAAAATCCCAACCCTAAAAAGTATCATGCTTTTACCAAGATTAAGCTCTCAAAACCTCAAGGGACCAACTCACAACGCCACAGCTCACACAAATCCCATATGCTTGAGAAAAAACCCCTCCGATCTCCCTAAGGTGCTGTCCTTCCCACAGATGACCGAAAAAGAGAATGAAACGAAAGGAAAAGAAGCAAAAGGAAAAAAAAATGATCAATCGATGTGGAAAAGCTCTTAACTTTTTGCTATGTTTCCCCCGATTTTCCTCTATTTTTTCCCGTCTCAGGAAGCTTGTGGCAGTGGCCGAATAGGAAAGAGACGATGGCTAGTGTTTGTTTCGTATTTATAAATAAGAGTTTAAATCATATAAATATATTATCAATCAACTGATAAATAGGGCTGAACTAGTTCAGCAGTGGTTTGGCTACCCAAGGATTAAGCATTCAACTCTTCTCATCCATCTATTGTATATATATTTTATAAAAGTTTATGAGACACATCTATAAACAGGTATTCGGATTTTTTGTCTTAAATATGATATATTAAATGGATACTATTAGGATTCGGAACAGATTAAGTACTTGAAAAAATCTATCTGCTGTCATCCCTAATTATGACAAAATAGTCATATATTATCACGTGCCATCAAATAATTGCTATGGCTCATATGCATAAAGGTAGGGTTTCCACTTCAATTAGCAAGAACTCATTCTCCCTCATTTCCCCTTTCAACTAGGATTCCACTTCCCAATCCTGTACATTTTTCTCAATCGGCAATTGAAGACCAACGATGGCTACGAATTAAGTAGGGATAGTGAGTAAGAGTGAGGAGAACAAGAAAAAAGCTTGTCTTGTTTCTGATCCAAAGCCCATTTGACAGAAATGGCATCATGGAGAGTCAGAAAGTTATCATGTGAGTCTCCAGTCTGCAGCATAAACTCAATGAGAAGATATGAAGGTCGAGCTAAATGCAAGTGCAGCTTTGTACTTGAAAAATGGTCTTCATAGAGTGATGACAACCTTGGACAAAGATTTTAGGAGTTGTCCAAACTATCAAATGAGTGTGATCAATTTCTTAGGTTTATGTTCGTAGTTTGCAAGATCTTTATGAATATAAATTGTGTTGTTGTGGCAACTAGGATCTTTATGGATATTTGTTGGTACAAATGATTCGTATTATTGGTATGTCATATAAGTTGATCATGAAATAAAGCATCAACAAAAGAAACTCTTTTGAAAAGAGAGATGAAGCTAGGAGCCTGAAAGCCGAGGTAATAAAGGAGAAATTTATGGTTTAAATTAAAGAACATGTGGCAAAACTGAAAAGAGAGATAATTAGAAAGGACAGACATTTTAAAAGATAGGCTACTAACTTTAAAATAGAGGTAGCAAGCGTAAAAGCTAAATATGCTGGGTTAAAGAAAGGCATGCAAAACGTGCTACAAGGAAGATATTATATGTGATTACAATGATACTTTCATGGGTTGTGCTAACAATTATGATTATATTTTGACTAAAGAATGTATTTATGGATCATGTAATGATCCTGATAGTGATGGTTGTAGGGAGGGCAAGCTAATGTGTTAGGCTTTTGAAATCACCTTTTAGTGAATGCTATGCACCAATGTTGTCAAATGTAATGCTTTATATTTGACACTTGCATCTCTTATTTAAGTCCATTATATTCGAAATAGTGATCAACCAATATTATGGACAGGGTTGTGCGCAATCACTCTTTACATTGAAACTTTGAACATAGATTTACATACAGTTAGGTTTGTGTACAAAGATTTATTTCTAAAGTTTTGTATTATATTAGATGAAGCAAACATAAATATCAAACAACAAACATCAACCAAGTGGTCCAAGCATTAGTAGAACCACTACTCTATAACCTCTAATATAGAAATTCTTAATACACCATTCCTAAATACTCTAATTAGTTTCTCATTCTTTTAAAGCTCTTTTGTGTGTTTTAAAGCAAAAAATAAAGCAACAACAAATAAACCAGCATATTGTGTTTGACACCTCTAACATAAGCAATAGTGGTCAGAAATAGGGGACATGTTGAAATAGGGATAAAATGCCAAGGTCGTTGAGCTTTAAAACTTTGAACAAGGAACATGTTGAAACATTGAACCTAAGCATAATTTCAACTGAAGCAAGTGAACTTAAAAACCTAAGCACAATTTGAATCTTGCAAGTGAGCTTTGAAACTTTGAACCAGAGGACGGTTTGAACCTGAGCAAGTGAGCTCTAAAACTTTGAACTTGAGTACAATTTGAACTTGAGCTCATAAGGCAAAATATAGAAAAGCAACAAATGTAATATCATTACAAACCATCAACATTTTCTACATGAACTAAACAAATAAAGTTTGTCAACATCCACAAACATGTAAAGTACCATACACACCATTTGCTAACATTTACATCAACAACTACCCCATCTAACATGTTCTAGACAAAATAGAGCCAAGATTTGGTCCATTTAACATTACATCAGTTTGTCAACATCCAACACTTCAAAAACAAAAATACTGGAAGTTGATTCCCCCATCTAACATTTACATCAGTCCCATCTAGCATGACTAGGATGTCAAAAGTTGGACCTCCCAACACTACTTCCCTGAGTGCACAGCTGCAAACACACTTGACAATGAGCATTTTCCATCTGGCATCTAGATGAGCTCTCAGTGAACCCTTGGTAACCTAACTTCCACCTTTCCTACTCAAATATCTAGCCCTACCAGGTCCCTGTAAGAAGGTGCACATGTCTTAGTAGGTGAGTGTTGTCACTGAGAAGAGAGCCTAAAAGATTAATTTGAATGAATCTTACTATAAAAAAAATCTTTAGTATCTAGTGACGCATAAAACCTATAACCCTCAGTTTGCCTTTCTTGCCTTAGCTTTTCTTCTACTTTCACTAAAGCCTTCATCATGCTACTAGTCATTAGTTCTAGCAATTCCCAATGATTCTATCCTCCTTACAGGCAGCTTTTCTATCCTCCCTGTACTGACCACACTGGTTGTAATCTAGTATAAGATAATCAATTACTATTAGAGATGTACAAAGTTAAAAAGCATATTATAAATCAGACCATAACCTGGCTTTTCTTGGCCTGCCTCTAGGTTCTTTAACACTAGATAATGAGTCAAATCAGTTGAGGATGCCTCATTCTTTTAGGGCATCCTTGCCTGCTTATGACCCCTTTAAAAGTACATTTTACAGGTCATATATCTTCTATTTCTTGAAAGTTTGTGAGGATTCTTGGACTCTTTATATGGGTCTTTCCTTCTATATTTTTTGAAGCCTAGCTAACATTACCTTAATGGATGGAGGTAACACTACCTCTGCACCAATTTTAGACCATAATGTCTCCCCATTAACAAGTTGAAGAACAGATTCACAACACCTTCTTGATATGTCTTTGGTATAGCACTCTAATACATCATCCTCAATTGAATCATTCTTATGCCATACTCCAGATTTGACATGAATGCCTGATATACCTATTAGATTTATACATTGCATGCACAACTCCTACCCACCAAACTTAATTTATAAGACTACTCCTTGCATGTCATTCATATTTTTATCCCTATATATATTGTCTTACATCATCTACTTTCTTACTCTTCTCAATTTTTCCTGAATTTGGTGGTAGATTCTTCTTTGCCACTTCTCTAAATCATCCCTCTTCTATCATCCTAACCATTAGTGCCCTCCTTATATCTACAAGCATTTCAATAAATGGCTTTCTCCCTTGTATCATAAATCCATTGATTATTTCTGATATATTATTTTATTTACATCACAAGGGTGAATGTGCCCCAAAGGATGGGGGTGTGGGTTCATATACCAATGCTGATATTGAGTATTGAAAGTCGGTGATGCTTCTGGGGATTGCATTGGAGATGGGGAAGCATGCTGACTATGGATGAGTTCACCGACAAATGCCAAAAGACGGGCTTTGCTAGGATTCGAGTTGAGCTTCGCCTGTTGGAACCCTTGAAACCAGAGGTTTTGATTTGAGGCTAAGGAGATCTTCTAGCAAACATTTGTCTACAAGAATGTTCCAGTCATATGCTACCAATGCAGCTGGTTGGGGCACCTAATGATGGTTGTCGGATCCCACGAGTGGAATCAAAGGGGAGCAATTGCCTGTTGCAACTAGAGAACTTCATCGCACCTCCAATGATGACAAAGGGGTGGGATCCGAGGGAGAAGGCACCAGAGGTAAGGCATCAACTAAGGTGGTCCAACCGAGGCTTAGACCATGGTTGATGACTTTCAAGATCTGTCAACCATGGCCGCCTAGGGTTGGGACCAAGCCGAGGAAAGAGACCGACTGACTGAGTCCAACCAGACTTGTCCAATCCCAATTCATCCCTTCCTATCCAAGTTTGTTGAGGTAGTAAAAAAGCTTGTCGGGTTTGCCACCGGACTCGAACGAGTAGCAAAAACCCACCAAACTCACCCATCATCGATCATCAGAGGAATAGGGGGAGCATGAACCCGACCGAGTTCACATGGCCGAGTCTGAATCAGCCTTCCAGGTGCTCATTGATGCGGGCTTGGGTGTGAAGCAATGGATGTGGGCTGGGAGGAAGGCCCAAGACTACAAGATCAGCATATGGTCGAAGTGGGCAGGCTTCTTTAAAGCGGACCAGGAGCCCGACCCAATCAATGCAAGATTAGGAGGCCTAGCAAAGCCAACCCATAAGCCGTGTCCCCGTGGGCTGTGAGAGTTAGGCCCGAGAGTGTAGCTCGATGGTGGTACTAGGAAGGGCACCAAGGGGGAGGCGAAAGAAATGCTCGTGCCATCATCGGAAGAGGGTGCTCCTGCATTGATGGGGGTTTGCGCTACCATGACCCCACCTTGCTAGCCATCGACACCACTAGGGAGGGTTTGCTAATGACTGTGGACAGGCACTCGTCACCCATGTCTATGGGACCTTTTGTTGTAGGCAGTAAATCACGACTGGCGGCAGTTGCTAGCGAGGCCAAGCTGGAAGATGGTCATTGGACATCTAAGGCCACCTCAATTAAGGACTTTGGCAGTGACCCCATTCCGACCATAGACATATTAAATGTAGGAGGGGATGTTGGTTTGCCCATAAGGAGAGGAGGTGGGTTAGGCCAATTTGAAGGTTTGAACCATGTGGGAGTTGTGGGCCGATTGAAGTTAGCTTTGGAAGCTGTCGATGGTGATCCAAAGGTGGTTGGGAAGGAGGAAGGGACTAGAGCCAAAAAGGATGATTGAGGGCATTCAGGACTTGCCCTCAATAGACAAGCCCTCCTATTCAACATTCAAGAGGAACAAGTAGCAGCATGGTCTAGAGGTATGTGTTCTAGTGGACTCAGGGCTATCTAGTGGAAGCTTAACTCACGCTTGGCATCAATTTCCGATGGAATGGGCCTTCAATGCAGTGGAGTCTTAGGGACTGGTGGGAGGAATTATTGTTGTATGGAAAAGTGGTACATCTACTATAGATGTCCTCCATCTATATCCTCAGCAAGTTGCTATTATAATTTCTAAAATGAATGGATCACCTTGGCTTTTCTGGTGTGTATGCTGGTATTAATTATAGATAGAGGAGGATATTATGGTAGGAGTCTAGTTTGATCGAGCAGAGTGTTTCCTTCTTAGTTGTTGGGGATTTCAATTGCATCGATGGGGCGGAGGAGAAGAGGGGGGCAGGCTCTTTGTTGATGATATGGAGTTTAGGGAGTTTCAGAATTTTATTGAGATCAATGACCATATGGATCTTAGGTTGTTTGTTAGTGATCCGGCATTTTTCATGCATGCAGATTTTAATAGGAACGCAACGGAAAAATATAGATTAAAACACTTTTAATCAGAGAGGCATGCATAAGATCTCATTTTTAAAACCACCTAACAAGATAGAAGGATCTTGGACCTTCCTAGGGGACAGTTCTTCCCTCCAGCAAGTTAGCTTTCAACCGTCCTTAGAGAAATGTCCAAGAGGTGGGTGGGTTCCTTTAGCGGGGATTGACGACTATCGAAGGAGAGAGGCCTCCATATGCAGATGTCACCGAGGATCCTGCCGAGCATGGTTTGGTTTCTGCCCAAGGATGACGCCCGAGCCCGAGGACATCGACCGAGTCCAAATCTTATGTTTTTCTTTCTTGCTGTAATGAGCTTTGTCCAAATAAAGTTGATTTATAATAATCTTTCTCTGGGATGTGTACAGACATTTTAAATAAGTATTCCTTTGTTGGTATTTCTTTCGCATGTCTTACATAGCTGTCAACCTGATATTAGTGTCAAGTCATTGTCATCCTCTTAATCCAATTTCTATGGGGATATTTGGTAAGATCCCTACGAGGCACTCGTCTGAGGTCGAACTGAAGTCTACTCATGGTGCTTCTCATCAAGTTATCATAGGCATCCGCTCGACCCATCTGTGGATGAGCGCTAGATGGCCGCATGGGGTCCCCAGAGGTTTAACTCCTTAGTCATTGTCATCGGACTCCACTTGATCCGTCTACGGACGAGTGCCGGATGGCCGCATGAGGTTCTCGAAGGGTTTGCCTCTTATAATCATAGTCATCAGCCTCCACTCGATCCGTTCATGGATGAGCACCAGATGACCACATGGGGCCCTTGAAGGGTTAATCCATTTGTAGTTGTTATCATTGGCTTTTGCTCAATCCATTCATGGACGAGTGCCAGATGGCTGCATGGGGTCTCCAAGGGGTTAGCGCCTTATAGTCATTGTCATCGGCCTCCGCTCGACCCATCCATGGATGTGGAGTGCTAGATGACCACATGGGGTCTCCAGAGGATTAGTCTCTTCATAGTCGTTGTCATCAGCCTCCACTCGATCCGTCTATGGATCAGGAGCACCAGATGACCATATGAGGTCTCTGGAGGGTTAGCCCCTTATAATCGTTATCATCGGTTAATTCTGATGGCATCATTTATAAGTAGTCAATAATAGTCGAACATTTCCACTTGAAGAAGTTTGCATCGAGGCCCAAGGAAGAAGTCTTCACTAATAAGGTGAAGTGGTTCACATCTCACTGGTACTATATTCTCAAATTTTCGACGTTCCATGTTCAACAGATAGAAATTCTATCGAGACTTTCAATCTTGTATGCTCCAAGCTTGATGACTTCGGTGATTCTATAGGGGCCTTCTCAATTTGGGCTAGCTTACCCTATTTTATAGGCTTTGATACCTCAACTTGATGTAGAATGAGGTCTCTGGATTAGAACACCTTCGACCGAACTAGCACATTGTAATAGCAGGTCATCCACAAATGATACGATGCTCGAGCTCACTCCCTAATTCTTTGAGTAGATCCAAGTTCGTTTAGAGTCATCTTGGATTCTCCTATTCGTTATAGTTCTCCACCCTAGTCATCGACATCCCGATCTCAATCAAAATGACTGCTTCAGTGCCGAAGGCGAGGATGAATGAGGTTTCCCCAACAGGGGTCCAAGAAGCCGTCCGATAGACCCAGAGCATGTTGTAGAGTTCTACAGCCCAAAATTCTTTGCTTGGCTGAGTCTTGCCTTCAGTCTTTGCAGGATTGTTCAGTTTACCACCTCAGCTTCCCTGTTCAACTGAGGATGACCAACTGAAGTAAGCTTATGGTCGATATGTAGTTCAGAGCATAATTCTTTAAACTTCTGATTGTCAAACTACCGCCTATTGCCAGTGACGATAGCTCATTGAAGTTCGAAATGGCAGATGGACTTCCAAACGAAATCTTAGACATTTTTAGCAATTTGAGCTAGGGCTCGACTTTCATCCATTTAGTGAAATGGTCGATCGCAATAATCAAAAACTTCCTCTATATGGTCACCATCGAGAATGGTCCAAGGATGTTAATTTCCCATATGGCAGAGGGTCAAGGGGCGATGATTGACGTAAGCTCAATCATCGATCTCTGCTGAATGTTGGCATACCTCTAGCATCGCTCGCACTTTCTGACGAGATCAATCGCATCTTGTTGTAAAGTGGGCCAATAGCATCCGTGTTCGATTACTTTGTAAGCTAACGATCTGCCTCCCACGTGATTATCACAGATTCCTTCATGAATCTTCCGGAGTACATAATCCACATTGGTCAATCGCAAGCATCGAAATAGAGGTAGTGAGAATGACTTTTTATAAAGTCTTCCTTCTAAATAGACATACTTGGGGCCTTGGCCTTGACCCTCCGAGCCTCAGTAGGATCAATCAGTAGGGCACTGTTAAGGAGATAGTTGATTAGCGGATCCATCCAACTCAACTTATGGTTGACTTGTAGGACAATCGACTCTTCTTCAATGCTTGATTTTGGCACATGTTCGATGAAGACCTATTTATTGAGGTTGGGACATCTCAAGGTAGCAAGATGAGATTAAACGTCAACTCAGGCATTCTCCAATCTTGATATTTGACGTACCTCTAGATTTGAAAAAATCTTCTAGAGTTCTTTGAGCTTCTGAAGATAGTGAACCATCTTTGGTTCTTGAGCTTTGTATTCTCCTTGAACTTATTCGATGATGAACTGTGAGTGGGTAAAGATTCTTAGATCCTTTACCCGAGCTCTTTGACAATGCCAAGACCTACAAACAATACTTCATATTCAATCTCATTATTGGAGGCAATGAAGTCGAACCAGGGTGCATATTCCATCACGACCCTTCTGGGCTTGTAAAGATCAGTCTAATCTCACATGCTTGGGAAATCGATGCTCCATCCATATGGAGGATCCAACACGAAGCCCTTGTCTCCTTGAGGGGTTCCAGCATTGACTCATCAGAGATTCCACACTCCACCAGAAAGTCAGCTAGAGCCTGGGCTTTCATCGTGGGTCGAGGATGATAGTGGATGTCGTATTTCCCAAGCTCTATCATGCATTTAGCCATTCATCTCGAGGTGTCCGGCCTTTGGAGAATAGCCTTCAAGGTTGGTCGATTAAAATGATCACCTAATGCTTGGAAATAACATCGAAGTCGTCACACGATAGTGACTAGTTTGTAGATGATCTTTCTGACCTTAGAATATCTCATTTCGGCATCCTAGAGGAGCTTGCTGGTATAATAAATAGGCCTTTAGATCGATGTATCTTCTCGAACCAATACAAAGCTAACAGCAATAGGTGAGACCAATAAGTACAAGTCCTCACCTGTGTTCGGCTTGGAGAGCAGTGGAGGCAATCTGAGGTATTATTTGAGCTCTTTGAATACTCTTCGGCATTCATCCAACCACTCGAAGTTTTTCATTTGCTTGAGAGTCTTGAAAATAGGAGGCATTTTTGGCCAACCTCGAGATTAATCAGCGGAGGGCACCTACACAGCCCATTAGCTGTTGCACATCTCTCTTTGTCCTCGGGTGCTTCATCTCCAGCAATGCTCGGATCTTCTCTGGTTTTGCATCAAGCTTTCACTGAATCATCATGAATTCGAGAAACTTTTCCAGGTCATGCTATAGGTGCACTTGCTAAGATTGAGCTTCATTTGGTTTCATCTCATCGCAGCAAATGCTTCTTCTAAGTTCGCAATATGCTGATCGGCTTCTGCGCTTTTGACAGCATGCTGTCAACATAGACCTCCATGTTGCACCTAATTTGATGTTTGAACATCTCGTTGATGAGATGCTAACATGTAGCTTCTACATTTTTCAATCCAAAATGCATCATTTATAACAATACAAACTTTCATCAGTTATAAACATCGTCTTCTCCTCATCTTTGCGAGCCATCTAAATCTAATTGTAGCCAAAGAAGGCATCCATGAAGCTTGGGAGTTGATGTCCTAAAGTAGCATCCACAAGTTAGTCGATCCTCGATAAGAAAAATTGTCCTTTGGATAGGTTTTGTTGAGATAAGTGTAGTCAATGCAAATTCATCACTTGCCATTTGCCTTTTTTACCATGACGATATTGGTGATCCACTTTAGATAATGGGCTTCTCAAATGAATTCTGCCGCCAAAAATTTGTCGACTTCTTCCTCAATCCACTATCGCTCAGGGCGAAACTCCTTTTCTTCTGTCAGATAGGGTAATGGCTTGAATCCACATTTAACCTATGGATAATAACATCAGAAGGTATACCTAGCATGTCTGATGTTGACTAGATGAAGACATTCTCACGCCCGTAGGAATGATATTAGCGGATCCCTGAGGTCTAGTGCTAGTTTGCTCCAAGTTGGATGGTCCTATTCAGAGCATTGTCGAGTGGAACAGCTACAAGCTACTCGCCCGGTTCATCCCGGGCCTCCCTTACTTCCTCGTGGTCTTCAATCGACAAAGCTTCCACTAGACACTCTCTTTATTGTCGCCAAGAAGTACTGACGGGCCAAGTCTTGATCTCCTTGCATTTCGTCGGCCCCATTCCAGATCGAAAATTTCACAAATAGGTGGTACATGGAGACAATAACCTACAAAGCATTCAGTCTAAGTTATCTGAGAATTGCATTGTAGGCAAAGGGCACCCGAACAACCAAGAAGGTTAGTTGTATGATCCAACTCTGAGGCTCCTGTCAGGCAATCACTGGAAGAGTTATCTCACCCTCCATGGTCACAGAGTCTTCAGAGAATCCGACCAGTGAAGTGTTGACTTTTCTTAGTCAATCAGTAGGCAATTTCATTTTTGGAATGCATCATAAATAAGACAACAGTTGAGCTTCCATTATCCACTAAATTCTTTTGACATTATAAATTGCTATCATCATTGACACGATGATAGCATATCATAAGAAGTTTGCACCCTCGAAGGTCATCATCAGAAAAAGAATAATGCCAGTATGCTGTCTCTTCGCCTCCTCAACCTGGTTCTCTATCCTTTGCCATTGGTGAGACTAAAAATCATGTTGATGACACCAGCCATAGATTAGTTGTCATTATTCTCCTCGTCGAGCTGGCACTATTGCGACTCTTCGAAGACTCGATTCTACTGCTCCCGAATATGCTTGTCGAGGTAGCCTTTTCAGATCAAAGCATCGATCTCATCTTTGAGCTGGAGGCATTCCTCGATACCATGACCATGGTCATGATGGAAGTGGTACTTTCTCTTGATTCTTCTATCCTTCATTGGTTCAAGCCGTCGAAGATATTTCTGGCCTTCGATCTCCATCAGGATCTAGGCTTGAGGAGTGGATAGAGGGGTATAACTATTAAACTACGAAGATGGGCTCCTCAACCGATGATTCTTCATGGTCGGAAAGATTCTCCTTCCATCGAGTCATCCGAGAATCCTCTTGACCTCGCTTCTTGCCAGAGGTATTTTTCCCTCTAGCTTCTTCCGCTTGAGCATACTTCCGAGCTAGAGCCAGCAAGTCGATGTAATCCCTCGAAAAGATCTTGTCGAGACAGAAGATAAGGCGCTCATTTCAAAGTCCTCACTTGAGCGCCAACATCACCAACAATTCGTTAAGGTAGCGCACCTCCAACGTGGCGGCATTGAAACATGCAATATAGTTGTACAGCAACTTGTCCTCTTCCTACTAAAGGGAGAAGAGGCCATCGAAATTCCTTAGCTAAGCTCAGTTGCTGCCGAAGTATGCAATGAATAGCCTGCTGAGCTATTCAAATAAATGGATCGATCCGGGCTGAAGTCCTGAAAACTATGCCCGCACCGATTTCCCAAGGTGGCCAAGATGGTGAGGTAGAGGAGGGCATCCGAGGTATTTGCAGCATCATGATGTTCTTGTAACCTTCAAACAATCGAGAAGATCCGAGAAGCCATCATATGGCTCTATCTGAAGTATTTTGAACCAACTTGAAATCGATTTCCTCAGAATGGTTTGGTAGAAAGGAGGTTGGGAGTTGAAGTTAAGGCCATTATTGCCTCGATGAGACCCACTCTAGACTTCACCAAGGCGGTGCTTGATGTCTTGGACTTTCTTCTTGAGATCCTCCCACTGCGACCTCCCGAGCCTAGGAGAGTAGCCCGAAGTTGAATCTCCGTCGGAAGACGAGCGTCGTCACCAATCCTCTTCCCTCCAACTCTAATGGGAGGACAACTGGGCAGAGAAGTGGGAGTAGGGTGGAGATGCCTTTGGGAGGCAAGCTTCAGGCTCTGAAGGTAAGAGCATCGGCTACATCGATAGGGAGCCACCTGAGGAGTCGGCTTCGAACGCTACTGCTGCTCCGCTACCTGTTGGAGCTATTGCATGGCACCGATCAAAGTCAGGATCTAATCAACTAGGGCATCAAGGGGTTGCCGATCCATCGTAACAAGGGGCTGCATAGCAACAGAACCTCGAGCGGCGTTGCTCTGGCTGCACTGGATAAACTATCGATGAGAGGCGTTGGAGTTCCATGCTCTTATCCATACCATGTTCTCTTTATCTGAAATGGGCTTGGCCCTTCCTTTAGTGTTAATTATGTTGCTATAAGACTCCAGTTCCCTAATAATACGACTAGAATTGGATGCCATCCAAGGGCCGAGACGCCAGATGGAACCTACAAAGGGAAGTCTACACGTGCTGGGGTTTTCCGACTAGAGACCTTCCGATGCCTAAGTTAGTCAGAGCTTGAGAATAATAGAGAAATAATGGAAGCGGGAGAGGGAGTGGTGTGCTATTCTTTTTCAATTGAGCTTACATGAGAATCCCCTTGATATCTTTTATATAAAATGGAGCCGTAGGCGGTTTAGCCAGAATCTTTAAGCCATTATGCCTGACTCGTTGGGGCATTAGATCATGTTCTGACAGACAATTAGGATAGAGAATTTTTCCGCTATCATGTGAATCAAAGTTGTTAGGCGGTTGTAGATTTCGTCTACATAGACTAAGCTGGTAGTCGATGGTCGGTGCTGAGTCAAGGCCTCATGCCATTGCCTGTTTCGGGGACTTGGGTATTGTCTCCTATCAACTTGTGAGGACCATCCCCAATCCTCGGCATGATCTATCCACAAAGTCAGTACACCTCCGACCACGTAGTCTGAAAGGTTTTGACTACAAGATCGGTCAACGTCCGAGCCGAAGGTCAAGAAGAGGCCAATGAAGGGTTGGTCTACCTTGACTACTGGTCGCTTTCAGATGTCTGAAGTCGTTGGGTCGTCCGTGCATGTTCGACCGCATTCCGAAGGAAGAAAATGTCATAGGGGATGGGTTACCTCTACAACAAATATTAGAATAGATAGGATTCTAATGCCACCTAATTTGGAATGGGCCAAAAACATGTGGGCCCTTTTTTAGCATT
>KE506426.1:27579-42597 GCA_000441515.1 Elaeis oleifera
CAATTTGAAGTCTTTCCTTGTTTCGTTGATTTTCCTATGGTTCCGCCAGTTTTTCCTCTGTTGTTTTTCCGTCCTCAGGAGTCACAATTGGGTCGGTGGCTTGGATTAGGGTTTTGATCTCCGAAGAAGAGAATGACATGAAAAGAAAAAGAAGCGACAAGAAAAAAAGAACGATCAATCAATGTTCCGTCTTCCCTTTGTTTTTGTTGATTTTTCCTATGGTTTTCACCGGTTTTTTCTCTGTTTTTTTTCGTCCTCAAGAGGCACACCCAACTGGGTGGGGGTGGTGAGATTAGGGTTTTGTGTTGGGTTTTGCGGACAAGAGTAAATGATATAAATATATAATCAATCTATAGAAAAATAAGTCTGCCCG
Source organism: Elaeis oleifera (assembly GCA_000441515.1). Classification (NCBI taxonomy): domain Eukaryota; kingdom Viridiplantae; phylum Streptophyta; class Magnoliopsida; order Arecales; family Arecaceae; genus Elaeis; species Elaeis oleifera. The sequence goes on from KE506426.1 coordinate 27,953, forward strand.
TTGGTTTTGGTTACGGTAATGGTTAAAACCATCCAAACATTTAAGAGTGCAAACACTGTAGATAAATTTTATAAAATAGAATATTATGGGATTCAGAAAGTGAGTATCCGTAGGCAAATTTGAAATTTCAAATCGGAATAGATTTTAATTTTGAATCCCAAATCATATAGGATATTTTTACGGGATCCTATTAAGATTCAGGACCGATCAAATATCCAAAAATAAAATCAATTTTGAGCCATCCCCTCTCGAATCTTTGGAAGAATAGAATCAGTTTTGAGCCTATTCTAAGCTAATGAACTATTAAGTAAGTATATATATATATATATATTTTGATTCTAAACTAAATTGATTTTTTTTTACTTGAAAAATTTCTAACTCAAAACAAAATTGGACATGAAAAAATCAATTCATATTGATTTTACAGTTTAGTTGATTTTCTTGCATAACCCCAAGCTCAAGATAAATTAGATCTATTTGTTGGATGGGGTGGATCAAGATCAGGTTTGGGCTTAGCCCCAGATATGATCAAAATTTATCTAGCTTGAGCTCGATCCGGCATTCAGACCTACTTCTCAGGCTCAGGCCGAGTAACTTTAGGCATCGAACTACCTCTAAAGCTTTCTAAACCAGATGAGTCACTTGCTTGGAAGTAGGAAATGACTTTGGATATAAGCTTGTCTATTTGATTTTGAGTATCAATGTAAACTCATTAGAGCTCCTTCAATGTGATAATGCACCACTTGTTAAACTGCTATGAAGCTTTATTTTTCATATTGAATAAACTGTAATTTGAATGACTTAATCCATATCAATTAGCAATTTCTTATGTAGCAAGTTGGCTAATTATTATGTTACAATAATCCTAATCTAATATTGGATTATGAGGCATCTAAAATCTCATAAGCAATTAAGCATTCTAGTTGTTATGGGCCTTCACCCTAATCTCGACCAACCTTGTCCTCGATTTCGGCTAAGGTGTGTGAGAGTCCGCTATGGCTGACCTGATATACCCAAAGGAGCCTGATCCCAATCCGACAAATTGGCTCAATTCAGCAAAATGGCCATAATAGATGGGCAATCCTTCCTATAGTTGCAAGAAGACCAGCTAAGGAAACCCTACTATCAAGATTCGATCACGCTCCAAAATGGCAACCACTAATTAGCTCCATGTCACAAACACAAAGCATGATCCTTGCTAACGCAATCCATGTGCACTTTTCAGAATGGCCGTGCCCTCAACATATACAACTTTTGCTCACCCTCTATAAATAGGGGAAAGGAGATCCTAAATAAGTTCTTAAGAGCCTCAAGATGCTCCACTACTCTCTCTCTCTTTGTTTTTCAATTTTCAACTAATTTGAGCGTCAGAGGATCCCCATATGGAAACCATCCGATCGAAGATTTTTTGCAAGTCCAGCTCCAGTATTCAGGAGACATCATCTCTATCAACACCTCATCTCCAATCAAGGACCTTTCTACTTCATCTCCTACCGAGAACTCTTCCACTTTATCTTTTTCTAGAGAGACCAACCTGACTTTTTCAATCTGGATTTTGGCAGCAATAGGTTAGGCTAAGGAAGGGGCCCCAGCCACCATTGAAAATTCATTTCGAAAGAGAGAACATTTTACTATGAGGCCACAAAGAAGAACTTCAAATACTTTCCATCGCTCCAATGGCTCACAATCAAATGATGCTCTACAAGGAGCCATTGTGCCTGAACCAGTTCAAGAACCACCATCTCCTCAGTCTATATCGATGGTCTCTAATGATCAATTCAACAGCCTCATCTAATAGGTGTAGGCCTGGACCGCTGTGGTACAAAGAATATAACAAACCGCTGCAGCTCAACCAGTGCCAGATGCACCGCAATGAGACCAAACTAGTGGGCAACTCAGTAATCACCTCCTTCTAATCTAAGGCAGGGGCACAATCAACACAGCCAACCCAAGAGGTCTAGTCGAGGACAATGTAGGTGCTCACCGACTCTACAATCAGGAAAGACTCCACCTTGGGCAATGCCTCTCCTCAGCATTGAGATCCTTACACTACTCAAAATATCGAGATGAAGAGGAGATTTCAGGAGATGCAACAGTAGATCGAAGCACTATAATGCCGAACTCAATAGCATAATATGTAGCTCAACTTCAACAACGACCCTCTATTTATCAGGAGGATTATAGATGAGTTAATTCTGCCACAATTCAAGATGCTGCAACTAGAGCCGTATGATAGGACATCAGATCTTGTCAGCCACTTGGAGAGCTTCAAAGCTCTAATACTCTTTCATGGAGCAACTGCTGGAATTCTCTATCAAACATTCCCATCTACTTTGTGAAAAGCCATCAATATTGGTATTCGAGCCTTTAGCCTGACTTGATTAATTTTTTATGAAAATCATCCAGTACTAATAGTCCCATCTAATGCTCCCATCTACTTTGTAGGAGGTAGGGCTTTAGCTTACAAGATACTGCAGCAAGGCTACTTTTGACCAACGTTATAGCAGGATGCAGCTAACCTGATATAGAGATGTGATCAATGTTAGAAGAATGCTAATATCCCACACTGATAGTATCGATTACTATGCCTTACCTTTTCCAATGAGAGATGGATTTTCTCAGACTTTTTCAAGTCACGATAGCATAAAAGAAGTTCTTACTCGGTGTGATTGACTACTTCATAAAGTGGGTGAAAGTAGAAGCACTGGAGTGCATCACTGAAGTTAAAGTTTGTGACTTCATATAGAAGTCCATCATCTATCAGTTTGGCTTGTCTCAGGCCATCATTAAGGATAATGGATGTTGATTCGATAATGCAAAGTTCGTGAAGTTCTACAAAGAACTTATCATCATCTATCGCATGACCTCGATCATGTACCCTCAAAATAATAGTGAGGTCAAAGTGACTAACTGAATCTTGTCACAGAGATTGAAGATGAGGCTCGATCGAGCTAAACATCTAGCAGTGGAAGAGCCTTATAGCATGCTTTAGGCCTATCGGATGATATAGCGTATGTACACTTGGAGTTGGCCTTTCTTCACTTAGAGTAGAGAAATTTAAGGAAGAAAGCAACTCAGATGACTTGCGGTGGATTTTGACCTATTAGACGAGACATGAGAATGAGCTCAGCTTCGGATGGCAACTTATCAATAAAAGGTGGTCCGATACTATAACTCAAGGATTAGAGGGAAGACTTTTCGGATAGGGGATCTCATCCAATGAAGAGCTAAAGTATCTTGTCCAGAAAAATAGGGAAAGCTATCACCAAACTAGAAAGGCTCATTAATATCATGTTGATGAAGTGGTGCACCCAGGAGCCTACCATCTTTGGCGGTTAGATAGAACACCAATTCCATGGACTTGGAATGTGAAAAATCTATAAATTTACTATCCATGATGTAACCAACACTAATTAGTAATAAAAGTTCCTTTTGCCAATTTGAAAATACCTTCCTAGTATTCTCAATCTCAAAATAGGCTAACTAGCATTCCTTATCTTTAGAAGAGGCAAGCGGAGGTTGAGAATGATGTTGAAGGGGCTCACCCTCTGAAAATCTTTCGACATGGTCAACTAATGCTTCTTATCTTTAGATGAGTCGAGTGAAGGCTAAAGATGACGTCGAAGGAGATCACTCTCTGGGGATCCCTCAACATGGCCAATTGGTGCTCTTTGTCGTCAGACAAGTTGAGCAAAGGTCGAGGATAATGTTGAGGGGGCACACCCTTTAGGAATCTCTCAACATTGCCAACTAGCCCTCCTCATCCTTCAATGAGTCTAGCGAAGGCCAAGGTTGAAAAGGCTCACTCTGCAGAGATCCCTCGATATGGCCAACTGATGCTTCTCATCCTCAGACAAGTCGAGTAGAGATTGAGAATGATGTTGAAGAGTCTGACTCTCTAGAGATCCCTCGACATAGCCAACCAACACTCTTATTCTTGGATGAGTCGAGAGGAGGCCAAGGACGACGTTGAAGGGCTCATCGTTTGGGGATCCCTTGATGGCTAATTGGCACTCTTATTTTAGATGAGTCAAGTGGAGGTCGAGGATAATGTTGGAGGGACTAACCCTCCAGAATCTGACTTCACAACTTTGAAAACTTTATGGATGGCTATAGAGAGCAAGCAATAAAAATAAGGTTGAAAAATAAGGTTTGTATTAAAAAAAGAAAGAGATTTATATTGGGTCGATCAAGCTGATTACAAAATTAGTTTGGCTAAAGCCAAAGAATACTAAGAAGACCCAACCACAAAATTTGCTTGGCCATTACCAAGCTTGGGCGTAGAGAAGCAAATAAGAAAAAAAAAGAAAGGAAAGAGAAAATATCCTAGTCTTGAGTGTTGGCAGGAGTGTCGGACTTCTCGACCGGAGCATCGAGTTCTGCCAATATGACCACAGACGGAGGCTAGGGGGCAACTTCAACAACCTCAGCTTGGGCATCATTGGTGCCATCTGACATTGCTCTCTTCTTGACGTCTACACCTTCATCTTCAGCATCCAATAAGCTAAAGTTGAGATCTGAGAAGAGGCTCTAGACCTTGGCCCTGCAGTCTATGAAGCCCTCCAAGTAAGATTCAGTGGCAAACTCTAACTTGGCCACCCAAAAGTTATTTAAAGAATGAAAATATTAGACTACCTCGGCCTTCACAGTCTTGAGCTTCTTCTCCCATTGGATGGCCACCATGTGGATGGCATCGGTCACTTGAGCCTCGGCTAGGATCCAAGCATCAGTGACCTTGACCTCCATCGACCTAATTTTGGCCTTTAGAGGTTAGATCTCCCCGTTGGCTACGACATCTGACTTCAAGGCCTTGATTGCCTTCTTCTCAGCCTGAACGGCCAAAACCTCGATCTCTTCCAAAGTTTGTCGGGCCACCTTCAGAACTCCTATAAAGTAGTCCACATGGTAGATGAGCTATGGAGGAGATCATATCAGTTAAAAAAAAGAAGTGTGTGTGTGTGTGTGTAATTTCAAATTTATTTGGAGAAGAGAGTCAATAAGTCCTTGATGTGGTATCTGGAGCCCTGTGCATCAATGGCCTCGACATCAATTGGGAGGATGGTAGCCTGAAGTAGCTCACAGGCAATCTATTTATTATTAGGCTAGACCTTTAGTCCTAAGCACCTTTGCCTGAGTTCTGTAGGAGCTTTTTGAGGGGCCGAGATCGAAGGATCCACTTGATGGGAGATTTGTGGGATGAGCCCCCAGGTGTTGCTGCACCTCGGAGAGAAGATGAAGCAGATGAAGGGGAAGCTGCTCCTCTGAAGCAACTGATCGGGGGGATGACCTATGCTCCCAAGAAAGATGCCCCATCCTCGGAATTGAACCTCGAGCTAGTGCTCGAGGAGAACTGGCAACTAGTTGGGCAAGGACCACCTTGGTTTGGCCCTGCTTGGGAGCGAAAGCACTGCCCAAAAGCTTCTTCCTCTTGATGAAGTGGTGTAGCTATTCAAGTTCCTCGAGCTTCATGTCTGAAATATAGAAAATCACTAGTCAAGAAGAATCGAGGTGAAATATACTACAAATATTTACACTTATCCAAAGGGTTGGTAAGGCTCAAGCCAACCTTATAGAATGTCTCCTCGAAAGGAAGCATGCATCGAGGAGCAGTGCAACTAAATATAAACTTCAAGGCTCCCTCCTTGGTGTCTATAAGTATCGAAGCTTTATTCAATGACTATTGAGATAGACCTCACAAAGTGTCAAAACTCTAGGGCTGCTCAACTGACACAAGAAATAATATTTTTTAGTTATGAATGGAGGAAGGAGCACCTCGGATGAGGCACTGCTCCATCCAAGGTGAGGCATACAACATATGACTTTTTTGGGGTGTTTCTTGAATGAAAACATGCCCAAAAGAGGAGGATGGTCAGCTCAACATCAAGGAGGAAGCAGTATGAGAGGATTACTACAAGCATCAAGAGTTCAGTCCAATATGATAGTTGGCAATTTGGAAGATCCTAAGAATATCTATGATGAAGGGATAAAGACGTGACCCAAGGCTAGCTTTAAAGGACTCTTCGTAAAGTCTAACCAGTCCTGGAGAGGTTTAGCCACCGATCATTGGGACCAGTGAGCTCCAGCACAAACTTTGGGGAAACTCCATAGTGGAGGTGGATGACCTCCAAGTCCTGATAGGTGAGGATGAGGCTACTCAGAAGAAGCTAAAGTTCAGTACCTCCTTGACCTTAGAACCCTCTGAGCAGGACTTGCTACAAGACCAAGGATCCCCACTAGATGTGTGTCAATCGAAAGACCAACTATCTGTTAGGATTTGACACCTCAAAATTCGATCTACACTGAGCCCATAGCGAGGTCTACGATGGCAAATAGAGTTCAACAAGCTCAAGATCAGCCAAAATGGAGTTTGGATAAAGAAGTTACGGTCGAAGAAATTCTACATAAGAGATCGAAGCGACAGAGGTCGGCAGTGGCTAGTGGGGCGAGCGTGCATGGCAGTGTGCGGGCTAGCTGCGAGCGTGCGCCCAGCACATAGGGATGTGTAGTGTGCGGCCCAAGCCTAGGCGAGTGTGCAGGCATAGCTCGCACGGGACTCTCACGCGGTCCATGCGCGGTGCGTGGACCGACAGTCCATGGGTGCTGCAATGGACCGAACGGGCATTTTCTACCCGCTTCTCATGGTCCATCATGGATCGATGGCATTTCAGAACCGTTTCTCACGATCCATGATACTATTTCATGGATTGATGTGCGATTGAGTGGTTGTGGATGATTTCGATTGTGATCATATGCCTGTCGGTGATTTTAGGGAGATCAGCGGATGTGTAGTATGTGATGAGGCACAATCAAATGGCCCAAAGATGAACCGATCGAGATCTCACAGTTTAGAGATGTGTTCTGATGATAATCAGAGTGCATATCCAATTAGAGCTCGAATTTAGTTCTTTAAAAGGGCCTATGACAGCAAATAAAGGGCAGCACGATGTGGTGTGTTTGATAGAGGACATAGAGCAGCAGCAGATCGAGAGGTGCTGACAGAGAGCAGAGGCAAGGGTGCTTCAAGCAGACTGTCAGGCAGTGGACAGTGGTTGCTTCAGGAGTTTCAAGGGATCTTCTTAGAGAGAGCTTTTGTGAGGAAAAGCTTCTTGTGAGAGAGAGATTAGATGTATGAGGGTTGAGAATATGATCTCCTCTTATAATTTTTTTTTCAAAGTGAAACTTGCATGCCCCATGGAGGTGAGCCTTTTGACTGATCCATGTATTTGATTGTATTTTTATTTTATCTTTTTTCTTCCTGTTATAATGCATGGTATCAAAAAGATCTTGTGAAGGTGGTGTCCTGACCAGACATCTTCAACAAGTAGTATCAAAGTGAAGCGATACCAGGACATAGATTATGGTAGTGGTGATCAAGATTGAAGATAGAGAAGACAGGCTCAATCAAGGTGGAGATCAATCGATCGATAGAAGAATAATTTCTCCTTATGACAAACGAGGATGAAGGACGTGCTTATCCAGCAAGGGTTGATCAATACTCTCTTGTATGAGGAGAAGCCGACTACTATGGAGGTGCAGGATTGGAGGTGGCTTCAGATGTAGGTAGTGAGTACGATCTATTTGTACCTAACGGATGAGGTGATGATCTATGTGCTTGACGAGATTTCTCTAACGGTACTGTGGTCGAAGCTCGAGGAGTTGTATATGAAAAAATCTCTCACCAACACTCTTTTCTCTGAAGGTAGTTCTATCGGTTATGGATGACTGAAGGATGGAGCATGCAGGAGCATGTTAGTACTTTCAAAAGATCCTCATTGACCTCCTTAGTGGTGGCGAGAAAGTTGAGGAGAAGATTAGGAAACCGATCTTGCTAGCATTGCTTCTCCCTTCTTATGAGTCCTTGGTGATGCTTTTTTAGTAAGAAAGAGCACTATCAAGATGTATGAGGTCACCGTGGTGATTCTTCAGAATGAAGTTCTCAAGAGAGAGAATCCAGCTTCGAGCTCAGACAGCGACAGCTCAGCTTTGGTAGTTTTTAGAGGAGCAAGAGGTGGTAGACAGAGTGATAGGAGATCACGACGAGGTGGTAGACAGAGTGATAGGAAAAAGCGACGAGGGCGGTCCAAATCCAGAATGAGGGACTTGAGCAAGATCAGATATTATCGGTATGACGAGTTGGGCATTTAGCCAAAGATTGCTTTCAACTCAGGAATCAGATGAGAGCTACTGCAGCGATGGTCAGTAGCGAGTCAGAGAATGATATCTTGAAGATATCTGATGAGATATCTACTTCTTCTCAGTAGTGAATTTTAAATTCTGTGTGCACCTATCATGTATGTTGTAGAGAGGAACAGTTTGACTCTCTGAAGAGCAGTGAAGGTATTGTTATCTGTCAGATGGATTGAGCTATGCGATCAGAGGCATCAAGATGGTCAGCTGGAGGATATATGATGGTGTAGTGAGGAGATTGGGGGAGGTCTAATACATATATGATTTTAGATGGAATCTTATCTTACTGAGTAGATTGGATTCGAGAGGCTACAGGACGGTAGCTGATGGAGGAATCCTGAAGGTGTTGTGCAGTGATAGGATTATTCTCAAGGAGAAGAAGAGAATGAGAGAACATTATTATCTGATGGAGAGTCCAATACGAAGTAGAGCTTCAGGGGTCAGGAGGAGCTCAAAGCGAGATGGAGCTCCACATGGAGGTGGATTGGGCACGAGATACGAAACTCGAGAGAATGAGAGACGATATCATAAGGTGAGATTTCTATTACCGTAGGATGATATCTCAAGCAAATTTTAGATCAGGAGAAGCACAACATACGATGGAGATGGGATCGAGTGGCCTAGCTTGACTCCCATATTTGTCCATCCATGATCAACAGGTGATTATCTTAGGGTATGGGGTGAGGAGATCCAGAAGTTCTCAGAGTTGGAAGGAGGTCGAATGTCGAGTTGAGGTGGAGATTGTTAGAATTTGATACCTCGAGATTTGATTCTTATTGAGCCCACAACAAGATTCGTGATGACAAACGAAGTCCAATAATCCCAAGATTAGCCTAAATGGAGTCTAGATGAAGAAGTTACGGTCAAAAAAAGTCTGCATAGAGATTGGAGCAGTGGAGGTCAGCGGCAGTTGACAGTGGGCTGGGCCGGCCACGAGCGTGCAGCCCAATGCAGATATGCATGGGTGCACATGGTGCACGGCTCAAGCCTAGGAGGGCGTGCATGTGGGCAAGGCCCATGCCTAGGCGGGTGCGCACAGATGCGGCTGGCACGGGACTCTCACATGGTCCACATACGGTGCATGGACCAACGGTCCATAGGGGCCATGGTGGATCGAATAGGCATTTCTCGCCCGCTTCTCGCGGTCCACCATGGATCGATGGCATTTTGGAGCCATTTCTCACATTCCATGATACTATTTCATAGATCGATGCATGATTGGATGGTTGCGGATGATTTTGATTGCAATCAGATGGTTGTCGATGGTTTTAAGGAGATTAACGGGCATATAGCATGCGATGAGGTGCGATCGAATGGCCCAGGGATAAGTCGATCAAGATCTTATGGTTCAGAGGTGTGTTAGGATGATAATCAGAGTGCATGTCCGATTAGGGCTCAGATTCAGTTCTTTAAAAGGGCCTGTGGCAGTGAATAGAGGGCAGCACGGCGTGGTGTGCTTGACAGAAGATTCGAAGCAATTACAGATCAAGAGAAACCGACAGAGAGCAGAGGCAAGAGTGCATCAAACAGATTGTCAGGCAGCGAACAGCGGTTGCTTCAGGAGTTTCAGGAGATCTTCTTAGAGAGAGTTTTATGAGGGAGAGCTTCTTGTGAGAGAGAGATTGGGTATAGGAGGGTTGAGGGTGTGACTCCTTTTGTAATTTTTTTTTTCATAATGATGCTTGCATGCCCCATGGAGGCAAGTTTTTTGGCTGATCCACGTATTTGATTGTGTTTCTATTTTATTTTTTCTTTCTTCCTACTTCGATGCATGGTATCAAAATGATCCTATGAAGGTGGTGTCTTGGCCAGACATCCCCAACACTATCTGCCAATGAGCTTGAGATGCTTATCTTCGATAGAATCTAAAAAAGAAGGAGAACTAACCTACAGTAGGATAGGAACAATTGAATAGCCCAAAAACTAGACTCAAGTGTTTGAGCTTGGAGTTTGAATTTAGCTAAGGATGACCATGGCAACCGACGGCAATCACTGGAGGCTTACCAAAATCATCCAAGGACTTCACCTCTCTCTTCTACAATAATGGAACTATAACATAGTAAAGTAAACCTAAGGAGGGCACCTATTTATAGGAGCTTGGATGGCTCCAATCAGACGGCAATTCACCTAGCCACCATTGATGGCTACCAAGTGGCGGCCTGAGGATGGGCATAGCCGACTCTACATGGATCCACATCCTCAATGGTCTAGATCAAAGGATTAAAGAGATCGAGCATTCGAACTTGTGACACATGGCAAATTGCAATTGATACATAAGTTCTATCGTCGAGGTGCATTGATTGAGCCTACAAGGATGGCCTCGGTCCAAAACTTTAACTCTTTTCGTCCAACCCAACTAAAGCTTGGACTCGAGAGAGGGGTAAGTGTTATGGGACTTCACTATGGCCTCAGTCGAACCAATTCTTGATTTTGATTGAGGTATATAAGAGTTCACTACAACCGACCTAATGTAACCCAGGGAGTCTATTTCCAATCTAACATATCAGCCCAATTCGGCAAGATGGCCATAATAAATGGGCAATCCTTCCTATAGTTGTAGGAAGACTAAATTAGGAAATTCTAATTACTAGGATTCAATCATGCCCCAATATGGCAACTACTAGTTGGCTTTGCATTGCAAATACGAAGCGTGATCCTCGCTAGCGTGATCTATACATACTTTTCAGGAATAGCCAGCACCCCTAGTGTACATGACTCTTCCTCACCCTCTATAAATAGGGGAGAAAATGGAACCCTAGGTAAGTTCTCGAGAATCTCAAGATGCTCCAGTTCTTCTCTCTCTCTCTCCTTATTCTCCAATTCTTAGCTACCTTAAGTACCGGAGGGTCTCCACCAAAAAACCATCCAATCAGAGACTTTTTGTAGTTCAGCTCCAACACTCGAGAGGCATCATCTTTGTCTGCACCTTGTCCTCAACCGAGGACCCTTCCACTTTATCTCATGCTGAGGATTTTTCCACTTTATCTTCTTCTAGGGAGATTGATCTGACCTCTTCAACCTGGGTTTTGGCAGCAACACCGATCATGAAAAGGAAACAAGATAAAAAAACTAGTGGAAGAATTTAGATGGATGAGATGGATGAGTGACGAGGTTCAAGTCATAGGGTATGATGCATTTGTCATAGCCAGTGTCATTATTGTCACCGATCTCAGCAAAGATGCGGTGCCCTAGTTGCTATAGTGGAAGAAAGGTAATTGCCGGGGTGAGCAGAGGTGCAACATTTACAATAGCATGATGTATGTTGGCTCCCATGGGCTACGGGTAGAATTCATCCATATCGATGATGATAGTGATATCCTCCTATCACAAACCTAATTTGAATTGACTTAGACCTAGTTCATATATAGCTTGCCTAGAATTCGGCCTGACTCAATAGACCATAGGCTAGCCCATGGCCCCATGCTTGCTTCAAACCCTAGGTGAAGTGTTATAGAGAACTGAGCGGTATACTTCTTGTGAAATAGTAGAGGTGTCCATTATCTATTTTTGATTTTAAATATTTGAAACACATGATATATCATTAAAATTGATAAAATGAAGTCTAGCTCAATTTCTTTTGTCTGGCCTTGAACTCTTGGACCTACTTGGATGATTGGGCTAAAATAAAGGGCCTACTTGGCATTAGATCGGATTGCATGAGCCAGGTTAGTTTCTTTGGATCTGGTTGGGAGGTAGCAAAAGGGAAGTAGTGGCATTCTCATGCCTAACCAATCCAAAATCTGGTCACAGTTGATAGATCCAAAATTAGAATTGTGTTCGGTGCTAATTGTCATGTTCAAAATTGGAAATTGCTTCGAGCCCAATCGATAGATTCAAATGGCTCACCAACCTAACTTGTGAAATGGTACATGAACACAACTTAAAAATCAAATTAACCAATATAAAAATTCTAAGGCCACTTGATACCTAGTCATTATTTGGCTATTATTTTACAGCTACTCTTGCACAATACTTTGCATCAAGTCCTTATTGATAGAAAAATCAAACATGTTAATGATGTATATTTTGTACATAATGCATAGGAGGGGAAACTAGAATCAACAGTCATCAAAGACCAACGGTTGATAATTAAATGTCCAACTCCAATCAAAACCATCAAAATATTAAACAATAGTTATAAAAGAGGCCAAAAAACCTCAATTTTTCATAAAATAGAGTAAGAAGTAAAGAGCATTTGAGACTTGACAATTGAAATTGCTGGTTTAACTGGTGGTTAATAAAAATAGAAAACTAACACTATAGGCAATATGAACTCATACTTGAGAATAACAATGACAAATCATGAAGGTTTTATAACTGCTGAAATGATCTCCCTACTTCGCTACATATTATAACTTCTGCAATAGCAGCTTCATCACATAAATATCAAATATTGTTTACCTTTTGTCTAGCAAAAGTTTTACATATCTTATTGGGAACCTTTCTTCACCATAATGGGGTTTATAGGAAATTAAGGCAAAAGGTAGCAATATTAAACAATATTTGAAAGAAAAGTAGAATGATCAACGGCATCAAAGATAGCTACTCCTTATTTATACTTTTATTACATTTTTCAACATCGAATAAAGAATAAATAAGAAGTGAGAAGATATATAGGAAGACAATTGGAACGGATAATTGGCAATAATGATGGTGGTAGGTGAGAGATGGTGGAGAGGTGTAGAAATTGGAAAGCAAAGTTTAGTTGTTGAAAGAAAGTACTGACTCTGGGGTCTCACATATTTCTAATCCATCGATCCTAGGAGCGGAGCTCCAAGCAGTATGGGCGGGCATCTTCTATGCATGGCAGTAGCTGCATGTGAAAAACATCTTCATAGAGGATGACTCTATCACAGTTATTGGCTAGATCTGAGACATGACAAAGCAGGTGGGAGCTTATCCACTGCTCCATGATATCTGAAAGTTCTTTGGTTATTTTCTGTGACGATTGTTCGACATGTCTATCAGGAGACGAATAGCACGGCAGATTGATTGCATCATTTGTTACCGATCATATTAGAGATTGTCATGATATCACGGAGATGTGTGCCCACGAATATTCATGATATTTTGTATTCTGATCTTCTGGATTGTACTGACATCGAGTGATGTAATCGCCTGCTTGTATACAAAAAAAAAGCAAGTACTGAATTAGGAAAGGAGAAGAAAGGAAGGAGAGCATTGGTACTTAAGTGGCTGCTCTATTCAATGTGACAAATAAGAATGGAGATTGCAAAAGATGAGATAGAAGGGAGTTCAAGAGGGTAGAACTTGAGGATATAGCTTCACATTATGCAATTTGAGTTGTCAAGAACCTATCAGTTATTTACGATATCGTAGTTTTTTATGGTATAAATTGTTGCATTTGTAACTAAAATATAATCTAGATTTCACTTGCACTTCTATATTTATTTATCATCAAAATAATAGCTTGGTAATGAATTCTCTATACAATTGCATCTCTTCAAGCTCCTAAACTTTTTTTTCAAATCTCTTCTGCACAACATCATGAACTAAATCTTTTCTGTTCTTTGAAAGGACCAAAATGGCCTAAATCACAATATCTCCTTCCCATACCATTTCTCCATTATGAAGAGATGAAAATTCTATGAAATAATATTAGGATCTTTGATGTGAGGCAAAGATATATGTATAGTTATTAAAGAAAAATGTTATTTGAATTTTAATTTACTAACATAGATGAATAATGTTATTTCATTTTTTTTAGTGACAAAATTAGTGACTTATCTTTGAGTGTTATATTTTTAAAAGTGTTGGACTACTTTTTTGAAAAATCATGCATGTATATCAAATATTTGTACTCTTTGATATTTATGTATAGCATTTTATAAACTGCTAAATATTTGTGCAAATTGGAAATGAAATGATATTAGTAAAACTATTGGATATTGTGTGTTTGTTTCGCACTCTTATTCTGGTTATGTAGTGGACCATCCAATTGGATTTTATATAGTAAACCTACTTAAATAGGGGTTAAATATGGTATAGTGGACCTACTTTGTAGGGATAAATGCAATATAGTGTATCTATTCTACATGAGTAAGATACGATATCTTGGACCTACTTATGAGAGTAATATGGCTATAGTCTCATAAACTAATGAGTTACTAAGTAATGGTTTTGAAAATAATGTATAAAATGTTCCATGGAGTTACATGTGAAATACTGATTTTAGAAGATGGTCCATTATTTTTTAGAAATATTTGCAAAAATGCTATGTTGATTTTGAAATCAATTTAAACTGCCCTTGAAATTGTTTGTGGAATATTGCTTTATAGTTTGTATATTATTATTATAATTATATATGATACCAAAACTAAATCACTCTAGCTATTGTTTCTGGTTGCTCATCGAGCCTTTTATCTCATTACTCTTCTTCCTCTTTTTATTGCCTATTTTCGAAAGGGAATGGTTGTGATTGGTGTTTGAGGATAGAG
>KE506426.1:83025-98472 GCA_000441515.1 Elaeis oleifera
AGCTCTGAAAATAGTGTAGAAATTTCTTAATAGTTCTTCAAAATAAAACCAATTATTGCAGCTTCTCTAAGATTTATAAAGATATAATTTTATTGTTTTGGGAACTAAAATTTGTCTCCTTTACTTTTGTAGCATACACCTGAATATTGTTGGTATATTAAATACTTAATATTATTTAAACCATGCAAGTACACTTTATTGTGCTTTGATTACCCTTCTTCAAAATTTTGAAACCTACACATTAAAGTGTATATTTGAGCATTTATATATTCGATATCCTGCATTAATTAGAATTTGGTCTCATTTAATATAATTTTGGGTGCTCTGCTCATGTTGTTATTATTTGCTTTTTCTAGCAGTGCATTATATTTAAAATTTGAATGCTCCATTATTGCAAGCTATTTATTGAATACATAAACAATTAAGACTATACCTTGTGAACCTTGTATGTGCAAAATCCATTAATCTACACACATCTGATAAAATATGTTCGTTTGATTACCATAGTGATAGCAAACCTCTCAAAACTAAATGGCTCATTTTTTGATAAGATGGTAAAGCCAAGTAAGATAATCACTCTTGGGTTAATATTAGCTATCAAGCAATCCTATTCTAAACTTTCATCTCTACCAAGTTTTCAAACTACCACTAAAACTAGCCATCAAGTGTGAGACCCGACCCCTTTGGGCTGCCTAATTGGCCCCAAATAAAAAATAAAAATCAAATGACTCACACACCCCACACGTAGTTAGAGAAGGAGAAGAATATGACTCCCACAGGGAGTCGCCTTTCCTTCTCCAAGTCTGATAGAAAGAGGACTCTTCCTCTTGGAGTTCGACGAGGAACAGGCTCTTGAATCATCCAAATTCCTTCTAAAGACTTTGATTTTGCCTATAAAAGAGTTCCCTCTAGAACCCGAGCATAAGATCACTTGAGGGTGGTTTGCCTCCTCTGTTTTCCCAAGAAGGGGAAACAACATCAAAAAAAGAAAGAAACAATTGGAGAGAGAAATAAGAGAAAATAATAAAAACTTTCTATCTTTCTTTAGTCTTCCCTTTCTCTCTCATCTACACTCTTTCTCTCTCTACAATTTAAAAGACCAATGGTGGGTCTAGCATATCTTGTTGATTTGGACTGACCCTATGAGGGGTCTCAGACCACGTGTGATTAAGATCCCAGGCTAATATCATGCAACCATTTATCTAAACTTCTATAATTTTCATAAAGGATCTTAAATGTTTACAATTGATTTGATGGTTGGACTAGCTCTGTAAGTGCGCAATTATTGGGGCAAGACAATGTTGAGTCCCATACTTTGCCCCTGGGTTCATAAATCGAGGAGCAGGTCAATGTTTGCCACACTTAGGTCTGTCATATAGAGATAACGGTTCTTTAATATAATCATCTATATGATTTTTGAAAAAAAAATTATAACCGGCTCGTGTATCATATGTTAATGGATTGATGTTGCATGGTTCATGATTAATTGATACTTAATTATAAATATTATATAGAATAAAGAAAATCATGATTTAATATAATTGATGGAAATTAGTCGGTCATGTAAGAACATGATGTATATACTGGATTAGCTTCGAGCTGGATGCGACATTATTTTGGCTTATGATGGGCTGGACCATGGCTATAACTAATCTAATATCAAAATTAGATTATGACTTTACTAATATAGTTGGGGTATGGGTGGTGTTTGGATTGATTGACCATACAAGAAACGTGGTGTGTATACTTAGACTGAGGTGCAGCCTTGTGTTTGGCTTACTACGGATTGGAGTGTGGTTGTAATTAGTCTAATATCGGAAAGACAAACATAAATTTGTACAACTGTAAAGTAGGACAAAGTAGTGCATATGGACTAGTTTGCTATGTATGAATATGGCGTATCAGCCATAGGTTGAGATATGATTTATAAGTTTTGGCCATGGATAGAGCATAGTATATACTTGGCCTGCCATGAGCTAGAGTATGGTTATGACTAGTTTAGTGTAGAAATAAATCAAGATGATGAACTATATCTAATTAAAAAGTATCTGGACTAGCCAGCACATGTGAAATATGGTACTTGTGATGTCAGCCCTAGGCTGAGATGTGGTTGCCAGTCACTGACAAAATATGGTGTGTGTTTGGCCTATCACTGGCTGAAATATGGAGGGATCTAGTCTAGTGCCAGAGCAATAATATTATTGGAATCTGTATCAATTAGTTAATGGTAAGTAATTTCATTGAACTATCATTAAATAGAATTATTGATTTATAATATGCGATGTGTTTAATAAAATTGTACATGATGATATTATTCAACTATCAAATTGATGATATATGAATCTTATTATTTTCTATCAGTGGTATATATTTGTTAAAAGATGTTTTATATTCATGCTGGTGTGAGGGTGGCAGATTCTTATTGGCCGGTTAAGCTCACAACTTTCTTATCTTTTTTCAGAGTTGCAGGATACATGGTTTCAGATGGCTTTGTTTTAGAGTTCGATTAGCAAAGTGATCTTATAGGTCTTGCATGATCTCTAAGGCTTCATTTTAGTGTTCGTGCATCTATATCATGTGGTCGACCTGGGTGCTGCGTACGGAGAATGACTCCAAGAATATATTCTTTCAACCTCTCAAAATTAGACTTTTTCTATCATTATAGGATTCTTAGTATCTTATCCAATTCTATTTATGATGTTTGCCTTTCCATCAAAACTCTTAAGAAACTATAGAATGCCCTAGAGACTAGGTATGGAGTCGACGATGTCGATAGGACTAGTTCATCATGTCCAAGTTCCATAAATATGCCATGATGGAGTTCAAACCAATTAGTATCTAGATCTTTGAATTCCAAGCAAAATTTGAATTGACTAAATGCAAATTTTTTGAAAGTTATAAAGTTTGATCCTTAACTAACTCCCTTCTTCCATCCTCATCAAATTTTTTGCAAGGGCCAAGTTATGAGGTTATGAGCTCCATTAGTATCAAAGAAGAACACTAGCTTAACTCAAGCATAAGCAGGAGCCTAGGTCTAAGATCAGCTTGATCGAATTCTATCATCGACCCTCATATCTAGGGCTACATTAAACCTAAGGGCCTGTTCTTTTGAGTGTTAAAAATTTATCCAAAAATTTATATTTTTTGTATAAGTATTTTTCAGACAATATTTAGATAGAAAATAATTTATTCATATTTTTTTATGTATTGAAAAATGATTGAAAAATTTGTTATCTATATTCTTTTGCATTATTAGTTTTTTGGATGAGTTGCTAAGATTTATCCATATTTTTTATTATACTCTTTATTATATAAATATTATTATATATAATAATATAGTATAATATATTATATTTTATATTATAATATATAATATTCTATAATATATATTCATAAATATAGATAATATATGTTACATATGATATATTATAATATAATATACCATATAATATTAATATATATTAAAATAATAGATTATTACATTATATTAGATTTTATTGTAATAATAATATAATATATTAATAATATATTATAATAATAAATAAGATATATACCATAAAATTATATTATTATAACAATATATTATATTAAAAATAATAAATATCATAATAAGATAATAATATTATATTATATTTTATATAAGATAGTATTATATATTAGTATATTATTATTATAGAGTTAGAGATATATTAAAAATAAAATAAGAAAATATTTTTCTAGTTGATGGAAAAATGACATACATACCTCTTAAGTGGTAAGACTTTCTCTGATTTCATGGGTAAATGCTATCTATAAGATAATTTATCCACCTAGAGAGCATGAGAATATAGGTAAGTTGGTCAATAAAAAAGTTGATCAGCTTTTTCATGATATTACCCCAAAAAATGGATCCTAATGGAATGAACTTTAAAAGGAAGAACTTCCAAAAATTCTCTAAGCAAAATCCTTCAACAAACCTTCTTAAAAGCAAAACTAGCCAAACCAAACTAGACTAAATGAAAAATCAAAGAACAAAGGAATCTTTTTGCTTTTTGCAGGTGAACCAATCATATGTTGAAGGATTGCTCGACAAGTAGACCGAGCTACTAAGATATGGTGAAAATACACCCAAGACTCAAGTAAATATGGTTGACAATGATGTTGGACATTCTTTTGGGTTGGATAATTTAACTCCCACAATATCCCTATCCATTCATCTTGTAATAAGTGGCTTGATTTTGGTGCTAATGTGCTTCGATATCTTTTGATTCTCTTTCCTTCAAAAATCAATTTGGAGGACCTATAATACTGTGGGAACAACTCAGTAGCATAAATTTTATAAAAAGATAAGTATATCTAAAAATGATTTCAAGAAAAGTCCAAATCTCCATGAAGTGCTATACATCCTTAATGTGAGAAGGAAGCTAATTAGCACATCTCTTGTAGTATCTAAGGGTTATAAAATTGTATTAGAATTTAATAAGCTTGTAATTATTCATATTAACATGTTTGTAAGGCTTTACTTCTTGAGGGGTGAATTGGATTTCTTGAACAATATTCGAAGAACTTATGCTTGATAACAAATTAAAAGTGATTGTGGAGTGCTTAGCAAAAATAAATATACAGAAGAAGATAAATTGTAAACACAAATACACAGTCACAAACACACACATATAGTTCTTAAATGAAACTAATATAAACTTAATTGTGTAATGTGAGAATACAATAAATATGTGCAGCAAGATAAGTAATAAAACAGTGCATAAGATAAAAGCAAGCACAAGTAATACAAACACCATAAATTTATAGTGGCTTTATGCCAAGCCCAGCATCTACGTCTACTCTTCAAGTCTCTCTATTTGAAAATTTTACTATGATTCTCTTGATTACAGTATGATTATTTTGTGAGGCTTACAATCAAACTCAGTTAATTTTTCGGACTCACCAACCAAACCTTATATCAATTATTTTCATGGATTTGCAATCAATTTAGTTGATTTTTCTGGGCTCACCAACTAAAACCCCACACCATCCAATTTCAAACTTGGATGAGCCTCCACCTAAGTTTTTTTCTCACAATGAAACTTATAAAGAAATAATAAAATAATTGAGTACAAATGAAATGAGCAAAAGCTCAAGAAACTCGTTGAACTCAGAGAAGCCATTGATTGATACTCTTTTATCGACTTAACTTTCTTCTTAATGGATAAGAGAGGCTCGAATGGATTGTTTGAAGGATTTTTCAGTTGGTTGCCCACACATTGAATATCCTTCTTAAGGATATTCAATACACTCAATTGAACTAAAGTTTTTCTCTTTTTCAATCTTTTTTTTGCTTTCTAGTTGAATTTTAAGTCTTAAATAGTCTTAAAATTGGCTTGAGCAAGTGTACCAACCACTGTGAAAGCAAAATAGTCGTTAGATATAATTTTATCCATTAAAACAACCAAAGAACTAGCCATTATGTTGTCAGAATATCTGAACGTGCTCATCCAAACTCCAAGTCGCCTAATCAGAGGTGCTAAGTCGGCTAAGTGAAATTCTGAGATGACTCAGGAATAGATGTAAATGTTTCTACATTCTATCTATTCTATCTATCCGAGACTAGTCGGCTCAAATTCTATCTTAATCGGCCCAAAGACATACAAAATTTTTTCAAGCATTCTAAAGATGGCTCATAAAACTTAGGATCAATTTATGACTTCCAACTATAATTTGGCATCCCAAACTTATATTTCTTAATCTCAATGCTTCCAAAATGCTTTAAGAACTTTTCCAACATTAAGATTGCTTCTTCTAGGCTTCTTCATGTTTCTTTAAACTTTAAGTTCATTGTGCTATCGGCTAATGACTTCTAACTTGACTTTCTTTGTGGTGTGCCATCCGAAACAAATACAATTTATCTTAAAAACTCTTTTTGCTTGGCTTTTTTGAGAGGATTTCTTTCTTCATTTTATGTATCTTTGTGAACACACTTCTTACTTCATTTTCTTCATAATGTGGCCTTCCAAACTTGTGTAATTCATCTTGAAAACCCTTTTGGCTTGGCTTATTTTAGAGGATTTCTTCCTTGATTTGATGTACCTTTGTGAACACACTTCTAACTTCATTTTCTTCATAATGTGGTCTTTTGAACTTATATAATTCATCTAGAAAATTCTTTTAGCTTGACTTTTTTGAGAAGATTTCTTCCTTGACTCGATGTATCTTTATGAGCACCTAAGAAATCTTATAGCTATTCTAAAAATACACAATTAATATCATTTACACTGAATATTTTATTATCATCAGAATCAATCATTGGATCATTAAATGCTCTATTAGCCAATACTCTACTTCCAAAAGGAATCCCAAATAGGTCTAAGGCTATAACTTTAATTGCTACTTGCTTTTTGATAGTGGTTTTTGGTGAGAGATGTGTAACTTTGTAACTCTACTATTATGGGTCATCGAAACACCGACATAGTTAACTGGATGGTGATATGAACTATTACAAATGATTACTTGTTGAGTTTTCGAAAATCAAGTATTGTATCAACCATGCCGGTAATTTAGTGAATTGACATTTGGTGGCAATTTTTCTTGGGTTAGGCTTAGTTTAGGACCTCATAGCTTGACCCAATACAAGGCAACTATCTATATGTTGCATTGCTATCAAAGGGCGAGCCTAGAAGAGGTCGGTTAGCATATTTTATAACAATATAGCTAAGATCTATCCTATTGAAGCCTATTTAGAATGAGAGTCGAACCATATTTAGAATGAGAGTCGAACCATGCTAGGATATTGTCATGAGTTGGAACACCAAATAATAAAATCTCTTGAGGCCTTTAACTTTCCTTCGTAATATCTGCTTTGATGCATCCATAATGATATGAATTACCTCCAAAAATTGGTGTCTTTATCAATACCACACATGTCAATTGTAAGGTTATGGTATGGTAGTGGAAGGATGATGTTCAAAACTTTTCTTAATGAACATCAAGACAACCGAACTCTAGAACCCAAAAATCCCCTAACAATTACAATCAAAGTAGAATTTAAACAATTTGTTCAAAAGAATACCTGTGTTGGTTGATCAATTTCCATGAGGTACCTAAATGTTTGTCCTCCAATGGTGATCGACACTGGACTTGATCAAGGACACTCCAAAGAACCTTGTTGTTGAATTCTTCCTTCAAGAATTCTTTTAGCCTCTCCAGGATCAAACCCTCCTCAAGGATCTCCTAGAACACTCTTCCTCCTTTCTTAATTCTCTCCTACCTCTCTCTTATCCTCTTCCTATTCTCTTCCTTACACTTATCTTAAAGACACTTGATTTGTCATAACTAGAAAAGAATTGTGTTAACTAGAGAGAAGACTTGTCTTAATAAGAGAGGGAAGAGAATTGGTTTTGGATTGAAGGATTTGGACTCATTAGATGAATCCTATTTATAGGAGGAGAGGAGGTGCCACATGAAGCAACGTATCCCAAGTACTTGCACCCCATTATCTAATTCCATAGAAATTAGATAAGTTCCTTC
This sequence comes from Elaeis oleifera, assembly GCA_000441515.1. NCBI lineage: Eukaryota > Viridiplantae > Streptophyta > Magnoliopsida > Arecales > Arecaceae > Elaeis > Elaeis oleifera. Next base: position 90,526 of record KE506426.1, read on the forward strand.
AAGCAGAAGGACTTCTCAAGGGTCAAAGGGTGCGCCATTTGCTTTCAGAGAAACAAATATATGTTGTTTCAGAAATAAAAGGTCGTATATACATCCTAATCAATCTAATAGGCCTTCCATGCCATGCTGTGTGGTATTTAACCTGATCCAAAAATCCATCTAATGGGTATAAGAAGAGATGAGAGGGCGCCAACTACTCTACCCAAGGCAGAAGGACTCTTGGCACCACCCCTAAAAAAAACTTCACGTCTCTTCGTAGCAAATCAGCTCCACACCACCTATGGGGTATGGACATGGTCAAAAGGCCACCATATGGCATGGAAAGGGAGAGAGAAAAAATCAGATGGCACCTCTTTAGATCAGAGATCCAAAGTAGAAGGACTCTATCCTTTCTCACCCCACATACATGCATCCAAACATTTTATGCACCACCTATGGATAAGGTTTAAGCTTAGTTTTTGACATGTGAGAGTGCAGATAATGTTGAGGAGGTGCCATATGAGTCAGAGACCCATGACAGAATGACTTTGGTCCTTCTCCACACCATAAACAAATGGGTGCCTCTTAAATATGGTGCCAACCATAAGGAAGAGTCCCAACTTATTGGGTCTCTTGGTTTGGATGTGGATGAGGCTAGAAGGCACCAACCCTGGGTAGCCCAACCATGGCTTGACCTCATTCAAGTCATACTCAATTAGGTTGACCATATAAATAAGGTTTTAAACCAAATCCAATTTGATTTAGGAGTTAGGATTGGCCATATGTGCAAGCATGTCGAATAGCAATCTAACTTGGATCCAATGATCCATGACCTATTTCAAATAGATCGTTGACCAAATTTATTATCTATATGATCCATTAGATTTCATATCTAGCCAACAGTAAGTCTAGATGCACGTTGATCTAATTTAATTGGAATCTTTTCAATCAATTTAGGTCCAAATCAAGTCAATCCAAGTTGATCAATCAGATCTCTTTTCATTTGATTCATGAATTAAATTTTTAATTCGTAAATACCTATAAATCAAGATTAACATCTAACAACGTATCATTACCATCCAAAAGATGAAAAATTTGATAGAAATACTAAATATATCTTTCAATGATAAGTTATCATACAATTCAATCTTTTGATCATACCTCATCTTGAATATGCAATAAGCATGGAAACATTTCAAACTCAAATACGTATTCATATGCTTATCAATCTTCTAGTAAAGATTCAATTGATAAATATTAGAAACACTTTCTAATTTCATCCTGCTTTGATCAAAGACCTCTTGAGTGATCACTAGATGAGATCATATAGGATGTTATTTCTTCTTACTAGGAGTGATTGATTCCTTGATGACCTACTCATAACCTCCATGCATACTTCATCATATCTAGAACATCCCACACATATCTTAGAAAGTCATACTAGGAAATGAATCAAATATAGATCGATATGCATAAGGTACCATGATAGACTCAGATCTAAGGACCACTTGCACAACTTTCACTAGAGATGTAGGAAAACATAAGGCATGCATACTAGATCTTTAAAAAAATTTATACAGTGGAAAAAAATAATCTAGCATGCATCTCTTAGATCTCATCTCATGAGATCGAATCTATCATGTCCTTAAGATCTAAGCACAAAATTAATATATGAAAAGCATAATCATGAAGATCTCATCTTCATCTTTACGTGGATAGTTATTTACCATGATTTGATGATCATAAATATCTCTTCGAATTTTTTGAAGAGCTGCACAAGTGTCCGACCTCTACAGATATCCATAAAAATGATCTAGAAAGCTCCTCTTATGTTTTTCTCGAAGAAACCAGCATGTACCTCTAAGGAAAGGAGGAAGAAGAAGAGAGAACTTCTTTCTCTAAGCAAGACCCAACCCTTGGTGTGTAGAAAGAGGATGCCTTGATGCCTTGGATGTGGAAGCCAAGAATGCCAACCTTGGCATGGAAGCATGAAGAAGAGAGGGTGAGAGGGGGTGTGGAGAGCTTGAGAGAGGCATGGGCTAAGGGCTTTTCATCGTGTTTAGAGATCAAATATTAAGGCCCTTTTATAGACCTTAAAACAGTTCTATTTGGTTTAGAACTTTGATCAAATCAAATCCTTATCTCATAAGGACTTTTGACTAAAACCAACTCTTACTCCCATAAGGACTTTATGGTGCCCCTTCTTTCTCTTTTGGTGTCCAAATCTGATGGGACATACACCCCATCTAGCTCTCCTAATCCTTGTTGCATAAGACCAAGGGGGGCACCAATTGGATCCAATCCAATTGGGCACAAGCCCAATTTCTTTAAGCTTAATGTTGATAGAAACCAACTCTTGGCTGTCCATATTGTATGCAATTGACTTGATCCAATCTCCATCTCATAGGGATTCAAATCTAATGAGGATTTGGGTTTACCATGTGCTAGCATGATTTTCTAAACTCAATAAAATTTCACAAGTCCTAACCTAATTAGAATCTTATGAGCCCAATTGCAAAATCTTAGACCAATTTTCTTTGTGTAATCCCATAGGTTCAATTCTGTCTGGTAATAAGATATATTATGATCTCCATCAACAATATCATTAAAACTCTTTTCAATTGATTGAAATACTTTCAATTTAGTCAATTTAAAATTATTGATCATCAAATAATTCTTAATTGATCCCATAATCCATCAATGACATCTAGCAGTATGTAGTGGCAATCCAACAGAACTGAATAGATAAATTTTTAGGTGCAGTTACTATGTGATTTGGTTCTTCGATCATGAGTTTCGATAAGATGAAGATCATAGATAACTCATCAACCTCATCGATCATGTGTAAGACTCAATCAACTTGAGTTTTTTGTGAAATCTTATGAAAACTTCTTTTCATTATTCACACTTGCCATGGCCATGGACTTTCGAACTCAGTTTCATGATCCACATAAGATTTTTCTTTTCTATCAAGATCGATAGATTCTATCTAAGTATACATCCTATTCCTACAATAAACCTACTGTAACCAACATTTATCTCAAGACTCCGTATGATTAAGAGACTGAGTTATTGTGTAGTCAAACTATAGCAATCTCAATGTGAATAGTCGAGACACCACAGGCCAGAAACTAATCATACTACTACAACATCGAGTATGTCACTGACGAAAAGATAGATAGCCAGTGACTACTCATGTTGGTCACGTTTGGTATCCTGATTCTTTAACAACTATCTATACTTTCATTCTAGTATCTCTACACTGTAAACTCAAGACTCATCTACTCTTAAAAAAAGTGATCCATGCACTAATCTATGTTGATCAATTATCATCCTCATGATGATCCTATGATCGGGAGTCTTTCATAAATTAGCCATCAATAATATATGTCTCAAATTCTCAACTCTTGAGAATATATATCATCATTTTATTAATTTATTAGATGATTCATAGACACATCACACAATATGAATGAAAAATAATCTATATTTATTTATTAATAAGTCAAAATTATAAGTTATGTCCTTAGAAAGATTAAATGTGTCGGTTTAATTGACTTATAGGGTATACATCTAACAAGAGAATCATCTTTTGATATGTAAGTAAGACTCTATAAGATATTTTTCATGTGGATCAATTCAATGAACTCATTTTCTAATGAGCACCCATATTCTTATATTAGTATCTCCACATAAATAATTGTGAGATCAATCATCATCTCTATTGAGCATACATAGGATATGCCAATCTTACCGAAATTATTGATTCCTGACTCAATGATCTAGAGAAAAAATTTTAGATTAAGGTTTTAAGATTTTAGGTCTCACTGGTATGATCTTATCATGATCCTAAAATCATTATCCTAATTTGAGATTCATCATAATATTAAAGATAAATAAAATGTAATAAATGATGGAACACAATGTCTTATTTTATTCATAAATAAATAATGTTAATACATGAGTTGGATGATATTACAGAAAATTTCTATCACATTAACTATGTAATTGACTTGTAGGGCACTAATCTTTCATCAACAGCTTATTCTCTTATATACTCACATCCATTGTAAGCCCTAGTGTCTTTGCCAAGATAAGAATAAATCTAAATCCATATTACAAACACCATGATTAGCTCATTGTCAGCTTAAATGGATCCGTGCTACAATATTCTCTAGTCCACATAAGTCATGGGGTTGGTTCACTTTGATACTATTTATAACAACCCAATATACATCAATTACCCATAATTAAGATAGCATTTGTTACTAAATAATGGTTTCAAATCAATAATCTATTACCATATGATTGGCAAGGGTCAATCTTAGCAATGTTTAAATTTTCAGTTTGGATGAGACAAGGAATCCATAGTACCATATTCTTATCTATGGTGAGGCTATTTACAATATAGTATTCCTGCATATGATGAGACTATCCATAATATCATGTTCCTATGTGTAACGAAACTATCTATAATGTCATGTTTTTATTCATGATGAGGCTATCTACGATAACATTCCTACCTATGATGGGGCTATACATATTAACATGGCTAGTGTAAATGCCTCTTACTTAACTATCTATTTCTACAAGATTTGTCGAATACACCCTCCATTCTTACCACATTAAAATGTAAATCAGTATTATATTCCATGCAAAATCAAAGCAAAGTAGTACTGTAGTCCATGCAAAATAAAGGTCATCTATATATATGATACATATGTACACACACGTATTTTATCCATGAAAGTTAACCAGGAAGTATTATTTAGGTTTTAATTAACCTTATATAAGTGTACAAGATCTCTTATAAATAATGAAAAGAGACTAAATATATGCACGCATGGGCGCTTACAAGCTTTATCTCATTCATACTATACCATTCGACAAAATGCTTGACATATCTTGCTACATTTTTTCATTAGGAGAGCTAACACATATCATTTCTGCTTTACAAGATGGAGTGTGCTCACGTATTTGATGTTATTGCTATATGCAAGTATCCCATGTGTTGTTTCAGCCATGAGGGAGAATTTTGCTTGGGCCTGATGGTTCTCATCTTAGAAAACCATGACGAGCACTTCCCAGAAGTAGCTCAAACTTTAATTTAAACATACACAAGATTTGTTGATAAGATAATTTGAATTAGAAATTCAATTTTGGATAAGAAATTTAAGTTGGATAGTTTGGATAGATAGAGATAAAGATGTTATCTTGATTGGTTGTTATCCTGTTTATTTATTATATTTTAAATTAAATTTTAAGGCTATATATGATGTATCACAAGAAATATAATCAATCCATCAAAAAAATAAAGTCTCATTGTTTGATTCCTTCCAAGCCTCATTCTTTTTTTTCTTTTCCTTATTTAGGATTTCTTCTTTTATCAATTTAGTATTAGAGCCAGATCGAGATGGCAAATGGCATACAGCTTCAAGTACCATACCTCATGAAGGAGAATTATGAAAATTGGAGTATTCAAATGAAGGCTCTATTTGGATCGCAAGATGTACCTAGGAGGTGGTCCAAAAAGGCTATATTAAGTCTCAAGATGATTCGATGCAGCAGGTGGAGCAACACGATGCCCTATGAGATTCGAGGAGGAAGAACAAGAAGGTGCTCTTCCTCATCTATCAAGGCGTAGATGAAGTCAATTTTGAGAAGATCTCTACTGCGACAACCTCTAAGGAAGCATAGGAGATTCTCTGAAAGGCCTACAAAGGTACTGACAAGGTGAAAAAATTCACTTTCAAATGCTGTGAGGAGAATTGGAAGCCTTGTGGATGAAGGAATCTAAGAGTATCTTGGACTATATCACCATCATGATCGTAAACCAACTTTAGAGGAATGATGGGTGGCTGAAAGAATCCAGATAATTGAAAAATTTGTGACCATTAGATGATAAATTTGATTATATTATTACAGCTATTGAAGAATCAAAAGATCTGGAGAAGATATCGATGGATGAGCTTATGGGATCATTGCAATCCCATGAGCATTGCATCAACAAGAAGTAGTAGAACATCCTCGTCAAATGAAGCTCTCATTAAAAGAAGCATAGAAAAGCTCGAAGGGTGATGGGAGCCCAAGCGATCAGGGCCATGATAGAGATCGAAATCAAGGAAAGGCTACGAGCGTGGCTGTGGCCATGGAAGAGGAGGATGAGGTAGAGATAAAGAAAATCAAAACAATGGACATGGGAGATCAGATGCAAAAAGTCAGAGGTATAAATCTAAGGTTCAATGTTGCACTTGCAAAAAATATGAACATTATTCCTCTAAGTATTTTTATAATAAAAACAACCAAGTTGAAGAAATAGTTAATTATGTTGAGAAAATAGAAGAGAATCTTTCATTATTGTTAGCTTATAAAAGAGATGAAGCCAGCGGACAGAAAAGTTGGTATTTGGATAGTGGGGCAACTAATCATATATGCGGTCATAGAAGCATGTTTGGAGAGTTAGATGAATCGGAAGAAGAATAAGTCTCTTTTGGAGATTCTTCGAAGGTTTTGGTGAAAGAAAAGATAAAATCCTGATCTGTCTCAAAGATAATAGCCATCAATTTATTCTGATGTGTATTATGCTCTAGATATAAAAGTAATATTTGAGTTTCACTACAAGAGAAAGGGCTTTTGTGATAATATTTTGGTGACAGATCAAAAACTATCACAAATATTCATTTTTGTGATGAAAAATACTGCTGTCACAAAAGAAGTTAGCATTTGTGAAGATTTTTTTTTGCGACGGTCCAAAAACCATCATAATTATAAATTTTTGTGATGGTAAATATATATATATATATGTTGCAATAAAAAATAAAGTATTTGTGACAGACTTGTTGTATTGTCACAAAAAAAGTATTTATGACAAATAAATTTTTGTGATGGTATTTTGCAGTCATAAATAAAAGTGCTTTCATCAATGATGACCGTTATTTGTGATGGCTATCATGCTATCACAAAAATAAGAATGAAAATTAAATAATTTTTATTAAAAATTAATTTGTAGCAACTCGTTTCCATTAAATCTAAGAATCTTTAAGTTATAATCTCCATCTTAAAGTAATAAAAAGGACTATCCATTAATAATCAACAATTTAAGTATTTTGTTGGAACTCTTATATTATTAAGAATTCTACTTCCTTTAAAAATATAATAGGATAGAGAATATATAAATTATATTAAGATTTATGTATCAATTTTATTTTTCAAATATGCACCTAAAAATAAAATGAGGTAGGAAAGGTTCGTGATTGAGGGAATAGAGAGTCTTTGTCTAAATTTTGTGAAACTTTGATATACGTCAAGAACAAAAAATAATTGATACTGAAATAAATTATTGTCATTACTAATGGAAAGAAACTAGAAATGCCTGTCAAATATCAAAAGTCAAAAATAATTTAATTTTGATTTTTTGGAAATTCTATATTGTTGTTCTAAAATATCCTTTCCATCAAGAATTAATTAGTACAACCATTTAGGTTAAAATAATATATAATTTTTTTATGATAAAATTTAGCATAAGTAATAATTAAAAATTCTGTATCCAGCCCATACCCATTTCAAGCTGGTGTTGGGATAGTGAGCTTGATCCATCCCCCTTGATCTGAGTCTTATATGTGCGCTATGAGTGGTAGTCACAGATCCCATTGGAATGAAAATAAGGTTTGAACAATGATTGAAATCTTATTATGTTAAGATGTGTTGGCTTTTTTTGATCTAGACTTGACTTGGACTCGATTCAAATCTAAAATTTTAAGTTGGGCCTGGTTATATATAGACCAACCCAGCACAAATGACCTATTGGGTCAAAAATTTTGATTATGGACCTAATCCGATCTGATCCAATCTTCTATTAAGTTGGATTTGTATCCGACATTAGAATTCGATCAAGAAATAGGTTACTCATAACTAGATCTAATCATTGGACTTAAAATCTTCCATCTAAAAATCCTTCCCATCGAGAAA
>KE506430.1:131195-143206 GCA_000441515.1 Elaeis oleifera
TTACTAATTTTACCGGTATTTTTTTTTGCGTAGCCAATTGTTCTTTTCACCTACGCAAAATCTTGCATAGGTAAATCTTGTGTCGGCAAAAGTTCTATTTCTTGTAGTGTTTACTTCCTCGTGAACAATTGCTATGCAAATAATTATCTTTTGGAGTTTGGCAATCATCATCCTTTACCTCCCCAATAGTTTGGCTATGTTTTGTTCCAGACCTACTGGAATATGCAGCCTTGTCACTTACTAGTTTCTATCTATCTGAATGGTGGCTTATGTTTACATGTTTTAGTAGTCCAATCCTTTGTAATGATCTGCTTATTTTGGGTGTTATATCAATAAGTATACAGTGACAACATTACACTTATGATAATATGGCAAATCATGCTTGTTGCCGCTGAAATCTGGATCTTGATCGGAATGGCTGGAGCGGTGGTGCATCTTCTGGGAAGAGAGACCTACAAAACAAGTTTTGACCAAAGTCGGCTCTGATGGAGATTTTTCGATATTTAAGTCAGATCTTAGAAGAAACGGAAGAGAAGAAGTACTGAGAGAGATTGTGTGTGCATACCTCAGAAGTCCCTAGAGGCCATTTTGTAGGCAAGGACTGTAAAACCATTTTGGATAGGTTGCATGGATGATTTGGGTGCAATATGATGAGAATTTTGGCCAGGATCTTCGAGACTGGATGGTTATGCCTACCTCATCTGTTTAGGAGGTAGTTGTGGTGTCATAGACGCTTTCAAATTTGAAATGAGAGTGCTGATAGGATCGAACTAACTTCATTTATGGAGGCTTCAGCGTGGTCTGATACCGAAGGAAGGAAGTGGTCGGAGCCAACTATGCTATTGGATGATGATCAGTGTGGGCCAAAGTATAGCTACAGCTGAAGTCAGAGATCTGCCTATCCAGATGCCAGCTATTGCGTAGACTGGAGCCAGTTGGAGTTTAAGACCGAAGTCAAAATCAGCCGGACTTTGGTGTTTGTTTAAGAAGATCGTCAAGAGTCAAAAATCGTCGGGATCCGAAGGTAGGATTAAGGGTTGCCGGTTATGTACTGACTGACTTCTTTCAAACGATCCTCTCATAGTTCAGAAGAGGTACTTCTATCTCCAGAATCGGATACCCCCATCTCTAATTGTGTTATGGCATTGGCCTTCATGCTTTATCACGTTTCTTCTGACTGATTTATATCTTTGGCCTGAATGATAGATTATTCTCTATTTTTTATCAAAAAAAAAAACACACAATAGCAGCAAAATCCAATTTCAAATTTAAGGTCGGCCAGCACATGCACGATACGGTCCATAATACATACGTTACAGTGCATGGGTCATTCATCAGAAACAGTCCATGGGTCAATCGAGAGTGCTACGAATGCAAAGCCTGTGCCACCATTACTGTTGTGCCTCATACTCTGGTTAGTGGAAGACTAAAGTCTTTCCTCCACTGGATGTCTTTAAAAGGCTGAGAGGACACTCGAGTTCCACAGGCACCCCTTCTCAGTTCTCCTCACTCCTACCCTTCTCACATATTCTTTTCGAGAGAAATCTCCCATACTTGCTCTGATGGAGGTCCCTGCTCTCCTCTCGTCATTGGCAATTTTAGTATTAATATCAACGGCATGGCACCCCAACCAGCGGAGTCCTCTCCGTACAGCAACGTCACCGACTTGTCTGCTCTCCTTGCCTTCAAGGACCATTTGTCTGATCCTTACGGCGTCTTGGCTAGAAGCTGGAACACTACCACCTCCTTCTGCAGCTGGACTGGAGTCTCCTGTGGCCGCCGTCGCCAGAGAGTGACTGCCGTGGTGCTCGGTGACTTCCCTCTCCGAGGTAATATCGCTCCACATCTTGCTAATCTCTCTTTCATCTCGCGTCTCATGCTCAAAACACCAGTCTCGCGGGCTCCATCCCGGATGCTCTTGGACGACTGCACCGCCTCCGATTTCTTGCCCTAGACGCGAATCATCTTACAGGAGGGATCCCTGTCAGCTTGAGCAACCTCACGAAGGTCTACTATCTTGATCTTTCGCACAACAGCCTCACCGGATCAATTCCTCCAGAGTTGGCCCGCCTGACTGCTCTAAAGATGCTGGTTCTAGAAACCAATAACCTGACCGGCCCGATCCCACATTCCCTGTTCAACAACGCGTCCATGCTCAACTTCCTTTCCTAGGCTATAACGACCTCTCAGGCCCCATTCCTGAGGGTGTCGGCTACCTGCCCCAACTCAATACCCTCGTCCTTGAGTTTAACCAGCTATCTGGTCCCATACCTCCCAGCATCTTCAATATGTCTCTACTAGTGGCCCTTTCCTTGGACAGAACAACCTATCAGGGTCCATTCCTGGAATCGGAAATCAGAGCTTCAGGCTACCTCAGCTTCGGGGAATCTCCTTCTCACAAAATCAGCTCACTGGGCCCATTCCATCCAGTTTCGCCACATGCACACGTCTTGACACACTGTCACTATCGTCCAATCAATTGACTGGAGCGGTTCCGGTGGAACTGGCAACCTTGCCAGAGCTCACACTATTGTATTTGGGTAAGAATTACCTCACAGGAACGATCCCGGGTGCCCTGAGCAACCTCACAAGACTGGTTGAGCTTGACCTGGACGACAACAGCCTGCACGGGAAATTCCCTCAGAGCTTGGCCAACTTTCCGATCTCCAGGATCTGAATTTGGATAAGAATCGCCTGAGTGGTGCAATCCCTGATTCTATCGGCAACGCCTCCATGCTCAAAGGGGCAGACCTGTCATATAATGCCCTGACTGGAACGGTGCCCACTACGGTTGGCTACTTGGCGGCCCTCGGCTTTTTTGATGTACAAGGGAATGGGTTGGGCGGAGGGCTCGACTTTCTCGCTCCTTTGTCCAACTGCAGGAGCCTAGAGATGCTGGATATTTCAGAAAATGTGTTTGACGGAAATCTTCCTGAATCCATGGGGAACCTCTCGGCACATCTTCTTACATTTGCTGTTCACACCAATGAGATCAAGGGAAAGATACCTTCTGGGTTGGGCAACTTAAGCAGCCTCATCGCTTTGTACCTGTTTAATAACCAGATCACAGGGCCATTCCCCAGCAATCACTAGCATGGAGAACCTACAGATGCTGCATCTTGCATATAATAGGATCGATGGCTCCCTCCCACAACAGCTTGATGAATTATGGAGTTTATGCGAGCTTCATCTCGATGGGAACATGTTTTCGGGCTCCATACCTGACTGTATTGGAAATATGACTCAGCTGCGCTCTTTGACACTCTCCTTCAATTTGTTGTCATCCACCATACCTTCAAGCATATGGCACCTAACTGATGTCTTGGAACTTAATCTCTCCCATAATTCTTTGGAAGGCTTCCTACCTATGGATGTGGGAAACCTACATGCTATCATTACATTGGATCTCTCTGCTAATCGGTTTATGGTAAGCTCCCGGCAGCTTTGGGAAGCCTCATCACACTAATCTATCTGGATCTATCACACAACTCTTTCCAAGGTCCAATTCCAGAGTCCCTTGGTCAGTTGATTAGTATTCAGTCATTGAATCTGTCATCCAATTCTTTCTCCGGTGTCATTCCCAAATCCTTGGCGAACCTCACATTGCTTCAGAACTTGAACCTCTCTTTTAATAGGTTAGAAGGCCAGGTTCCTGGAGGTGGTGTCTTCTCCAATCTCACAATCCAATCTCTGATGGGAAACGCTGCATTGTGCGGGGCAACACTGCGTGGAATGTCTGCTTGCTCCCATGATGATGGTGGTTTCTCTCATTCAAGATTGACAAGGTGGCTACTGATATATTCCCTCCCTGTTATTGCATCTACAATGCTGTTGGCTGCTTGCTTCTACCTACTGATAAAGAAGCTGAAGAGAAGAAGGAAGGAAACCGCAACTCCAGCTGACACGGCACATGTGCCTGACCATAGATTGATTTCCTACCGTGAACTCAGCCGTGCTACCGGCAATTTCAGTGAGGCCAACCTTTTGGGAACGGGGAGTTTCGGATCAGTGTTCAAGGGACAACTAGATGATGGGTCGCTTGTCGCCATAAAAGTTCTAAACATGCAAACTGAAGGAGCCTCTGAAAGTTTTCACACAGAATGCCGAGCATTGCGCATGGCTCGGCATCGGAACCTTGTCAAGATACTCAACGCCACATCTAACTTGGACTTCAAGGCTTTGGTTCTCCAGTACATGCCAAATGGCAGCCTCGAGAGATGGCTGTACTCCTACAATTATTGCTTGAGCCTCATGCAGAGAATAAACATTATGCTGGATGTGGCGATGGCGATGGAGTACCTTCACCACCACCACTTGGAGGTCGTGCTACACTGCGATCTAAAGCCAAGCAATGTATTGCTGGATGAAGACATGGTGGCTTATGTTTCTGACTTTGGCATCGCCAAGCTGCTTCATGGCATTAGCAGGTCCGTAGCATCTACAACCGCACCTGGGACAATAGGCTATATGGCTCCAGGTAGACAAATTTCAATAAGCAATAACAAAAACTCCTTTCAACTAGGGACAAAGAAAAGACCTAACGACTAACATTCAATTTTGGATGCGTGTGTTGTTTGACAGAGTATGGATTAAATGGGAGGGTGTCAAGAAGGAGCGATGTTATAGCTACGGGATACTATTGCTAGAAACCTTTACAAGAAAGAAGCCCACTGATGCGATGTTTGCTGGGGAGATGAGCTTAAGACAATGGGTGAGTCAGGCATTTCCTTCAGCAGTGTTGAATGCTGTGGACGGCAACCTTTTAAGAGTTGAAGCAGGTAGTAGCGCTGGCAATACCTTTCCAATGAAAGGCTAATGGAAAACTTGAGCAGAAAGCATATATGTCTTTCATCCCTTCTGGAGTTGGGCTTACTATGCTGCAAAGAATTGCCCAAAGAGAGAATATTGATGGAAGATATTGTTGTGAGATTAAAGAACATCAAGCAGGAGTACTTGTCAAATTCATCTGGTGATTGAAGCAAATGGCTTTGCCCCAACATAAGCATATATTGGTGCAACCTTGTAGCAACCTATGTATCTAAGGATGTCAGGTCATCCTCTTGGTCCTAGAATAATGTAGTGTCTCCTTACTGCTCAAATTATTTCGTAGAATGACAGATAGGCATATTGAAATTAGCTTGTATCTAAATATATAATAATGAGCACATATGTCTTTCCATTCCTTCTTTCAACATGGCTTAAAATGAAGACATTTTACACGAAAATTCATCACTAATGCCATGGTTAACCCAACCCAACCCCACAGCCAAGCCGACGCACACGATAGATGGCCACACAATCCTAGGGTTTAAACCCATAGGATATGCAAGGCCTACCAATTTACTCATACATGCTCTCCTCAATCCAAACCCAAGCAGTGGTAATAAAAGAAAATCCTCTAAAACATTTATTCAATAAAAGAATAGTTCATAGGGATTAATAACAATGAATAACATGAAGTCTAAAGCAAATTTTATTTAAATCAAAATTAAACAAATGGTATCTAAAGTCCTATACTCCTCATTGATCAATCCCAAGCCCCATAGTATCTTTTGGATCTAAAAAAAATAGAAAAAAAAAGTGAGCTTTATGAAGGAAAGTAGGCAGGACTATGCATGCAATTTTAAAATTTTTCGCAACAGGTTAGTTAGATTAAATAATTTAATCTAATTTAAATGCATAAGATCTAATCTAGACTACTATGTCAAGACCTATAATATAAGTTAACATAAACTTAAGATCTGAAATAAAATCTGCATCGATCTAATCGATGCTGCAGTCTAGATCTAACTCTTAGATCTACCAAACTAGTCTAACAAGTTCAAAACTCGTTATCAGATTGTAAGTTGTTGATCTCTATAAATAACTCATGTAGGAGAGAGTCCCTTCAGGTTGCTCACAACCGTATGAAGATGTTCGGCCTCTACAGATCGTCCACACGAAGATCGATGCAGATTAGGATCCTTGAAAGTGCTAACTTGCAAGGATCTTCAAAGGCTGAATTGTCTCTTCTTCTTTTGATCTATTGGATGCTCCAAAGGAGAAGAAGAATTAGAGGAGGAAGAAGGAAGAGAGAGAGCTCTGATGGAAAAAAAACTAGCTAGGAATAACCTATGGGGCATCCACTATTGGAGTCCCTTTAAATAACAAGGGCTAGGGTTTTTGGGTCAAAGGGGAGGCGCCAAAGACTCCACGCCAATCCCAATATTGGCATCCCAAAAATTCTAGAAATGAGTGTTGGCTTGAGGAGGGGATCTGGAGTTTCTCATGCTAAAAAATTCTTCAAAGAATTCAAGGAAAAAATATCTTGGCGCCACCCTTCTTTCCAAACTTAAAAATCTCTTTCCTTCTTATTTCCTTATCTCTAACTTGGATCGCATTCAAATTAGGTAAAAGATAATGCTATGACTCATCATACTTTGCTGCCCACCTTACTGAGTCCTCTCTCTTTATGCCAAAAATCTCATGCCAAAATTATTTTTGCATTGAGAATAGAAGAGATGGATCTAAGATGGTGAAAAAATAATGCACTACAAGCCAATTGCATATGGGATGCGATAGGGTGTTTATTGTAATTTATCTTTCAGACTCATGTAAATTGATATTTATATTAATAAAATAGATATTTTTATTCATTAGATGCTGCATCTTGTTATTTTTTAAGATTATAATTAACCCCATAGGTCCGGACAATGATTTTAGGGCCATAATGATATCACGCCAGTGAGACCTAAATCTTTGATAGTCTGAATTTAAATATTTTTAATCGTTAGTATATTGAGTCAGAGATCAATGATACCGATAAGACTGGCATATCCTATGTATGCTCAGAAATAAGGGTGGTTGATCTCACAACCACTTGTGTGGTGACACTAATACAAGAATATGGGTACTCATTAAAGAATGAGTTCACTGAATTGACCTATGAGAGAATATCAGATGGAATCTTATTTATATGTCAACTGATGATTCTCTAGTGGGAGTTGTGTAAGTGATCCTTAGACCTGAGGTCACCACGGTACCTTGTGTACATGGATCCATATTTTGGTTCACTACCTAATTTGGTTCTTTGATCTTTATGTGGGGTGTTTTGGATATGGTGAAGTATGCATGAAGGTTATGAGTGATCAATAAGGGATCAGTCACTCCTAATAAGGGGAGTGAATATTCTATGTGATCTCATAGGACGGTGATTCTAAAAGTCTTTGGCCAAAGTAGGATGATAATTAGAAAAAGATTTTAATATATCATTAACTGAATCATCACCTTCAGATCGAGATACATATAGATAAGTGATTGAATTTGACATATTTTTATGCCCACAGCTCATCTGAGATGTTGTTTGACTAAAGGATTGAATTACACGAGAACTTGTCACTAAAAGATATTTTGATAATTTTCATCAAAATTTTAAATCTTTCGGGTAGTCATGACACATTACTATACGTTAATCTTGACTTGTAAGCTCGTTAAAATTGAAAGAATTTGATTCTGAAATCAATTTGAAAGAGTCCAAGTTGATTGGGACTCTTCGGGTGACCTAATCTTATCAAATTAGGGTTATATCGAAAGTCTGGATCCACTGCTGGCTAGATTTAAAATCCAATGGGTCACACACTTTGAGATTTAGCTTTAGTCTGATCTAATTAGAGTTTAATATAAATTCTATAGGTTAATTTGATATACTAGCACATTTATTAACTCAAGTTTTCAAATTGGTTTAGTTCAAAGTGTTTGAGCTAACCTAAACCAGTTGTCTTTGACCTAATGGGATTGGATCAATTTAGATTGGATCCTTATCCAACTTAAACCAGTTTTAAGTGGAGGACTCCTCTACGCCCACCAGAAGTCACGGCAAATATAAATACCGCCCTTATTTTTGGCGTGTGAAATGAAGAGTCCTTCTTAATGAAGGCTCTTAATTTTTACGCGTTGCCATATTTTTCCAACCAGATCTCTTATGTTTTGTTGCCAAAATTTATTAAATTTTTATGAGATATAGAAGGAGAGTACTTCTGCTGTAATTATCTGGAACACCAAAAATTGAAGCGCCAAAGGTTGGCTCCCCTTCATCCCATGTGACGTTCTTTGGTCCCCTATTTATAGGGCATGTGCCAAATGGCTGATGGTTATGATTTTAGTTAAAATTAGAGAGAAGAGATGTGGTAAATATTAAAAAAATTTAAAAAATTTGAGAAAAAGAAAGAAAATTTGAGTGGCAAAAGTTGCAAAAAGGGTGGTGAGATTTTAACAAGTGTTACTAGTGTACCCTAGGATTTGATTTTTCTATGTGTTAGAGCCAAAAATCAAATCCTAGATTGTATAACATTTGAAGAGTGTCTTCTTGGTGTCATTCTGATGCTAAGATCGAAAGCAACTGGGCTTTGGTGCGATCGTGATGCAAGTTTGAAGTCGATAGTGTTTTGAGAAATAAGGCTACGATAGCGCACCAGTTGGGAAGGACCTTGGCTAACTTCTGTGTGGATCACCATTGGAGGACTTCTACCTTAGAGTCTAATGGAAAACACCAATATGTCACTTTTTATTTGATGAAATATAAAATTCTATCCCTTTGTATGCTTGATTTTGCTTTGATCAATATCGACAAGGTGATTCTAGGGTTTAGATTCCGACACGATAGTTTTATGTGATAGAACTACTGATTTGTATGATTTAAATTTTAAAATTACTTTCTACTACGTGGTTGAAATTCAACAGTGGTACCAGAGCCACCCTTGTCTGATTTGATCAAACAAGTGCAATATAGTAGCATTGAATCGTTCTTGTTCATATCCTGCCAAAAATGTAGTATTATTTTTAGCATTGATTTTTCAAACTCAAAAATTATTTTTGACTTTTAGTGAACCATGATTTTAAATTTAATTATTAAAATTATAAATATATGATAATTTATAATTTTATTATCATGGTAGCATGATGCTTAAATCGATGTATAGAAAATAAGGGTGTTATGCATGCCTAATTAGATTAGGATTTATTATATTATATGAATTTATTAGTCATATGTTATGACTTCGATTGTACCCTTATATGATTTTTAATATGATTATATAATTACTATTATGAATAGTAGAAGTATAAAAATTTGCATAATTTGTAGTGTACATTTTATGCGCTTATAGTTAGAACGTGCCAAGATCAGTTTAAAGTCCCTCGTTTAATTATATTAAGTTGTAATGTCAGGAATTACTTTTAATCAAAAGTCAAATTCTTAAGATCAATTGGTGTCGAGAAAAGTGTGAATGGTGATTTTCTAATTAGGTCCATATGCTGGCCTGGCCAACTCTGTTGGTGTTTAGAAAAGCTACGGGGAGCCTCCCACCTACTTACCTGGCCAATTTGGTCTTGTTGAATTTTTAGACTTAGATTGATTAAGTGATGTAGACATTATAAGGACCTTCCTTCAAACTTGATCGATAGAGTATGTCAAGATCTTAGTGAGCTTGTTGTGCTATTCACAAAGCTTACTATAGAAATTGACATGATATTGATCAAGTGCATATTGATTCTTATGGTATATTTAAATAGTGTTGCTTTGTTGTGCTATCCACAAGGATAGTATTATTTATGTATGACCATATGGGATTGAAGGGTCAACTTAACTAGAACACTATAGTTTGTTATGCTATCCACAAGACTATATGTGATCTAAAGGCCAGAATAAAAGATGTTGAGAGTTACCTACTCTTGAACTCATGAATGCTTGTTGTGCTATCCACAAGGTGTTTATGAGGAATAGGGATCTCAACCTCACTAAGAAATATTAGAATATTTCTCGATTTTCATATTTGAGGGCTATAAAGTTTGATAAAATAGTGAGAGATACAATTAGATAAAAATCCTAGTCTAGTTGTGCATGTCATCATGAGTTGTTGACTTATATTATGTTCTTGTTGTTGTAGATTAACTATATATATGGCATCCTCACTTTCACTTAGAGGTATTCTAGATGCAAACAAGTTGACTGGACCTAACTATGTCGACTGGTTAAGGAACTTAAGAATTATTCTCACTCAGGAGAAAATCTCCTACATTTTGGATACATCTACTCCAGATTCTCTTGGAAAAGATGCTTCTGAGGAGGATAGGGCTGCATATAAAATATGAAAAGATGACAGTGTGACTGTCAAATGCATCATGCTTGCCTCCATGAGCAACGAGCTCTAGAGGCAACATGAGGATATGGACGTTCCCTCTATTCTCCTTAATCTTAAGGAGTTTTATGGGGAGCAAAGTTGAACTGCTCAATATGAGATATCGAAGCAGTTGTTTCGTGCCCGTATGACTGAAGACAGCTCCGTGCAAACACATGTCCTAAAGATGATTGATTTGATCACTCATTTGGGACAATTGAATTTTGCCATGGATGGTGAACTAAGCCAGAATTTGATCCTACAGTCTCTTTCTAACTCCTTTTCTCAGTTTGTTATAAATTATCATATGAACAAACTGAACATTAGCCTGCTGAGCTGCTAAATATGTAGAAAACAGCAGAGAACCATTTCAAGGGTGAAAAGGCTCAGGTCCTTCATGTTGGTAAGATCAGCAAGAAGAAAGCAAAGAAGGGTTCTAAGAAAAAAATGAACCCTAAGGCTGGCATCTCCAAGAAGAAGGCGAAGTAGGTCTCCGTCAAAGGTATTTGTTATCACTGTGGCAAGGAGGGCCACTGGAAGAGAAATTGTAAGGAGTACCTTGCAATCGTGAAACCAATAAATATTGCTAAAGGTTTGTATATGATACAAACTAATTTATCATTAAGTACTTCAACGTCAGATTCTTGGATATTGGATACCGTTTGTGGCTCACACCTTTGCAAATCATTGCAGGATCTATAGGAAGTAAGAAATCTGAATAAAGGTGACTTCATGCTGTTCGACGTTAGTGAAAAGTCCATTCAGGCTGAAACCATAGGAACCAGGATTTTGAAGTTATCTTCGGACAAAGTTTTGAAACTGAAGATCTGTTATTATATTCCTGATATTATTAGAAATATTATTTTATACCATTGTTATTGGAATAAGATTTTAAAATAATTATAAAGAATAATGGTTATTCTATTTACTTTTCTAACGAATATTATGAAAGTACTTTTATTGATAATGGTCTTATGTTCCTTTACTTAATGATAATGTATTTCATATTAATAATATGAAGAAAAGAAAGAGAGAGGATGTGAATGTCACATACCTCTGACATTGCCGACTTGGCCATATAAATAAGTCAAGGATTAACAAGTTATTCAAAGATAATTTTTTGATCCTTATGATTATGAATCATATGGAACTTGTAAATATTGCCTTATGGAAAAAATGACCAAGACTCCATTCACTGGATATGGAGAAAGGGCGAGTGACATATTGGATCTTGTACATACTGATATATGTGGTCCAATATCGATTCGAGCCAGAGGAGGATACTCTTACTTTATCACATTTACTGATGATAAGTCTAGGTTTGGATATGTGTATTTGATGAAATACAAATCTGAAGCTTTTAACAAATTTAAAGAGTATCAAAGAATAGTCCAGAAACAAACTGATAAAAGTATTAAAACTCTTCGATCGGATCGAGGAGGAGAATACTTATCCTGTGAGTTCCTCGATTATTTGAAATAAAATGAAATACTCTCTCAATAGACACGTCCTTATACTTCACAATTAAATAAAATTATGAAAAGGAGGAATCGCACCTTATTAGATATGGTGCAGTCCATGATGTATTTCATGGATCTTCTGATATCCTTTTGTGGATATGCCCTCGAGGCTGCAGTGTATATCTTAAATAAAATATCTTCAAAATCTATTTCTAGCACTCCATATGAAATATGGAAAGAAAAAAGACCCAATCTTAAGCATCTTAAGATTTGAGATTGCCTAACTTATGTGAAAAATATCGATGGACATAAGCTGGATGCTAGATTAGAAAATATAGGTTTGTTGGTTATCCCAAGGAGAGTATAGGATACTACTTCTATAACCCTACTCAACAAA
>KE506431.1:91887-119194 GCA_000441515.1 Elaeis oleifera
TTGATGATATATATATATATATATATATATATTTTGTAGAAGGCACACCAACCAAAGAGTTAGGTACCACAGGACTTCAGCCTGTGTTAAAGCCCTGCGGATAAAGTTACTTTGGTTCCAACAAATTTTTAGCATATAATGTTCGAAGAGTGCTATGTATGGTGGCTGTCGAATGATGTCCATACTTATAAAAGAATCCAGCAAGTGTCGAGCGAGTGTCGCCCACCGCATCTAACCACCCCAATGGGTGTCACATCTCCATCAGAAAAACTAAAAAAAAAAGAAAAGTGTCACTCCTCCAACCTCATTCCTCACCTACCCATTTTAGTGGTTTCCAACTAATTAGCCCACCGACCGCGAACACGTGCACTAATTCCTTTTTTTTTTTCTTCAGTTGATATATTTATGTGTGATTATTTCTAAATGCCAGAAAGAAGGACAATCTTTATTCCTGAGGATTAGAAAAGAATAGCATATTGGTTGATGATGCAGTGCATGCACCGAGCATCCATGAAGCCTACCAGGGATGGTTGGAGTTTGCTCTAGAGTGGTCCATTGTAACTTAGAGATCTATTCCCAATAAAAGTTGGATATATTATTTTAATACTATACACAAGGATTTGTTAAGCGGTGCCAAATTCCCATTGCTTTGCAGGTCCATTGAAACACCGGTTAACTTGAATGTTAGTTAACGAAAACCGATGAGTTGGATCGATCCAAGTTTGAAAAATTAGTTAAGAGGTACCTCCTCCCAAAAGATGATTTATTAATCTTGAACTAATTATATGGTCCACTAGCTCTCATCACGAACCTTCTTATTAAAATAAAATTAAGTAGCAAGTCAATGGTAAATGGCTAAGCAGCCTAATCTAGGTAAACTAGTCTCCCATTTACGAGACATCATGCATCTTTATTTAACAACTTGTGCTTTCTTCAATTTTACTTATGAAAATGATTACCATGTATGATGATGCTTCATGGTACCTTGGACCAGTCTGCTCTCTTGAAGAAAAAAAAAGTCTATAAGTATTCATGGTACCTTGGTATCCAGATGCCGTATCAACAGAGAGGGTGCAAATTAGTTAAATTAGTAAAGTCTATAAGTATTAATTCAAGAGACCCATAGTTTCAGGTCTCACTTTGAGTATAGTTCACGTTCTTAATAAGTTATTAATTGGTGTTGCTTATCCTAGAGTGTGTATTTGTTAATTACAAGATAAAAGGCTCTTCAAATCTCCTTTTTTTCCCGAGCACATTCATCTCACGTGTGATGGTCATTCATTCTTAAGGAATATAAGGAGGTACAGAATAAATGTTTTGTCAATTCTTCATACTACAACTGGAATAGATTTGGCAAGAGCTTTTCTCTATCATTTCCTATCTTATATTCACCCTATCTTGGGACAATTCCAACTAAAATTGAACCCTTACTCCTTACCGTGTTATAATTCCATACAAGTCATTAGGCTTTAAAGCAAAACGACCCACTAATAGAAAGCAATCTCATGCATGGATTTGAAATTGTATTCAAGCATTACATTGCAAGTCATTTATTTATCTCATCTTTCATAATTGCAATGCTCAAAATTAATTCCTTATTGAAATTTGTTCCAAATAACAATTGAAATCCAGGCTCATGTTCAATTTATATATTCTTATTCACTACGAAGAAGTTCAATACTATTTAGTATTCATATCTTTTAGAATAAATGCAACGTTTGCTTATCCAATTCATATCCACATTGTTTACAACTACAAATATAAATTTTAATATATGTTTAATATCCGTATTTGTATTCATGCCATCGGAGAAAACAATATGGAAATTAATGTAACAATACCGGATTATACCAATCCTTTGTTGGTCCTAATTCCTATCTAATCATCCACATCCACTAAGGTGGTATCTATCCTAGAAAGAACGTGAGAGCTGAGATATTGATGAGGACGGAAGTGACCGAACTTGGAAACATATTTAAGATAATCTTAAATAAGCATAATTGACAATGAGGATCTATAAACTAATTGAAAAAAAGGCTGGATAACTATAGTTATAATTATTAAAAAAAGGTGGGATGTACTGACGTTGATATCAATTGTTATTCAATTACATTAGATCAGTAAGCCGACCTTTTTGAGTACATCTGAGAGCCACCTAAAAAGACAGAAAGCAGTATGCGTGCTCTGCTCGGATTCTGATACTAGAGTTGGTGAGATGTTAACAGGTCAAGGACTTCATGCGTTACAACCCAATGACACCAAGAACATGCAGCCAAGCCTAGCAACTCACCTCGTTCACTTTCCTGTTTACATTAGAAAAAGCAATTACATTAATGATATCAAGAAATGTTGGGCTTTGTCACTTTGTCCATCCTCATGTCTCATTTTTCCCATGGGAGCCACAAAGACTAGATTGGTGAAGCCTATGGGAAATCGTCATGGTTTGCAAAACAATCATCTCCCCCTGCGTTGACAGGACACCAATGGTGAGGCTGCTGCTTAGCTGATGGTTATCGTACCATCAGCAGTTTTTGTTGTTCCCTTCGCACTAGTTGCTTTCGATTGTGCCTTGAGACCTAACATGTTCGTTTCTGGTCTTCAACTACGTACCTAGATAGGAACGAGATGATATGATTGGCGTGATGTACAGCCGTGTACGTAACATAGGATATAATTTCTCAGCGCAAATTGGAAATAGTTTCCATAAGAACTCTTGGTTTTATAGTTTTAATACAGGTATTAGATGCATGTAGTTTTTCCTTGATTAAAGAAAAAGATATTTCTCTTAAAAGAGATGCATGGTTCCACATACGGGCGTTTGATCTTGTGAGAAGATTCATGCAATCAGCTTGCGATTTGGTTAATTTTCTGAGTGCATAATAAACCTTGTAGGTGCATAAAGAATTAGATTCTAGTAACGTAATATATAGATAATAAATAATTGAAAATAGTTTCATCTTTATTTTTAATTTAATTTAATTTAATTTAATTTGATAAAAGCCCCTATGAGCAATGGGCTACCAACGAGGCAACTCTATCTCAAATTAAGTTAGCTTGGTCTTGGTCAATCAATAGAGATAGAAGGAGAGAGAGAATCGATCTGGGTTAAATCAGAGGTAGGGTTTGATCCACCGATGATCATAATTCTGGTGCACAAGTCAGAGGAGAGAGAACAACAAGACTTTATAGAAAATATTAAGTAAAGAAAAAGGAAGAAAATGATGAAAATTAGAAGAAGAGAATGAAAATGAGAAGAGGAAGAGAGGATAGAGGAGAGAAGAAGGAAAGATAGAGGCTTAGTGGCTGCCAGGTCATGGTAATAGGGTGGGTCATTGGTCAGTTAGGGCAGTCGGCGATGGTGGTGGCCAATAGGAATGGTCAAATCTCAAAAGAAAACATGAAGAAACTGGCACCCACTCGACCGAAGATCAAAGAAATTTGGCTCTATTTGAGAGGAGGAGGAAGAGGATGAGGGGAGGAGGTTCACCAGTAAGTAATGGAGATGATAGACCTCATTTGATGGCAACAAATTTTGATGATTCAAGGGTGGTATAATCGAACTAAAGAAATAGAGCACTGATGATATTTTAGAGCGAGGAGATGGTTTTGGGTACTCATGGTTAGCTATGATGGTGTAGCGGCGGCCAAAGAGGAGGAAGAAAGGGAGAGGGAAAGGCGTTAGGGCTCAAAGATGGCTCCATCAACTATAGAAGAAGGGGATTAAATGGAGAGAGTTTGATGGGATAATTTTGATGGCTGTTTGTTGGATATGGACAGCCCCAGTGGTCGACGGTCATGCTACACCGGTCTCACAAACTCTTCACCAATCACGTCTCCTCGGTATATCCCAACTATGGGAGCTCGAGCAAAAAATCATGATCATGATTCTTCTATTTTGAGCCTCAAATTTTTTTTTTCTGTATTTGGGTTGAAGCCAGCTAGACCTGCTAACTTTGGTCTAAAACAGGCCCAATTGGATTGGTTCTCATATTTCCTACAAGTGAATGTTTGAGATAAGAAATGAATCTTATTTTTGTATGATTGATCTTTCCAATCCGGTCTATGTAATCCTTTTTAGGAGCTAGAGGAAATGCATCTCAGATATATTAATTAATAGGTATAAAAGGATTAATATTGAATCTCCAAGCACAAATTGTTGACCTATCCATTCAAAGTAATTTATGTCAAGGGCTTCTTTGATAAAATATATAAATTCTTACTATGAAGCCTGCAAAGGAGTCTGAAATATTGCTGTATGAAAAATCTGACGCAGAATATCTCATGTGCAGATTTGTTGAAGCAATTTAACATAATTTTATTTATAGGATTATAATAAGCTTGCGGTTTAGGTCACGCTCCTCCACAAAGTACAAAAGATTATATTCATATTAACAGCTTTCTCATCAAAAATGGTTATAACAGTCATCTATTATTGTCATTATACACAGTCCAACATCAGCATCTTCACCAAGCCTACCTTGCTCCTGTCATACAACAATCGTACGTTTGTCCCTTTGGATCCCATTACATCGTCCATGGGTTCATGCAACTAACCAAGCACCGTATTGACGCACCATGGGCCAGCTATCATGGTCCACTAATAACTCACTTAGGATTATTGGAGCTTGAACCCATCACATTTCCCTTCTCGCGACCTTCTCTCTCTTCTTTGAACGTCAGACAGGTTGTCCTGATCAACGTGCCTCTCCGCCTTCCTATCTCAACCATATCTCTGGGTAGATGTGTTTCCTTAGTTCAGGAACTATTGAAATTAGAAGCACCAAAGCATTATATTATTTGCCTTATCAATTTGAATGCAGTTGTTTTGTTATCTGACATGTTCACAATTAATAAAACCTGGGAACTTCCACTATTTCTTCTGCTAATTGTCATAGACTTGAGTTGAGGACTGACTTGATCTCAATCTAGAAAACTTTGAATCTATTCAACCCGTAAATAACCAAAAAAAAAAAGAGTGAGAAAATCTCAAGCCTTAGCCTAAAACCAAGTTGAATTTTTTTTGTCAATTCAAGTAACTCAACCAAGTTCCTGTTGACTCAACCAAGGGTCAAATATCCATGACTGGATGTTTTGAGGCGAACCATCCCAAAGAATACGGCTTATAACCCAATTTCCATGACTTGATGTTTTGAGTTGAGCTGCTTTCAAGAACATGACGTAGAATGTGTTTACATCGTGTTTTACTCATGATGGTGCCTGAAAGACATGCACACATTCAGCCACATGGCAAGGTTAGGGGCACACCAGTGTGATGGGACTTAGAGCAAACACCCTAATAATGACCAAGGCTAAGTGCTAACAGACGAGGTGCATTGCATGGAGAAATGGTATGTAAGCCAAGCAAACGGAGACACCCAATGTGAATTATTATGGGACAAGCCGAATGAAAACTGCCAGCAATGAGCATAGGCCAATTAAGTATGGTTATCAATCTGACAAATGAGAGCTTGGTTTGTTTGATTATGTGAACAGTGAAGAACAATTAGCACCAATTATCAAAACTATACAGATAAGTGGAGGCCAATCATGGACTTCTATCATAGGAGTCTTCTGGTATGAATATATGGATGTGATCTGAATAAAGAATCTTTTTGTCGATCAATGAAATCAATCTATGTTTAATTTATCCTTATCTTTATCTTTAAATTACTTTCTTTAATTTTTCAATAAAACTCTAATTTACTGGTAAGAATAGCAGTAAAATACTTTAATCATAGCCCCTAATCCATTTTTGTTTCTAGCAGACGATGTAATAATAGTATCCTCGAAAGTCAGGGCACGTGCATCTAGCCTTAGCCACGCGATTTGTCATCTCTCTTCCTTCCGATGGTTGCATAAAGTGTTGTATCTGTTTCTATATCCAGTTTGGATGGAATAATTTGTTATCATTATTTGAGTATAAATTGGGACAATGATGACAAATTTTGTAGAATATTGGATATGGATATAGATTTCAAATGTTTTCCTAAAATAGGATATCTAGTTTGAAAAGCCTTACTGCTGGTTTGTAGAGGATAGGCCATTGTGACTACATCCTACTTTGTACTATAATTGGCCTTTATTATAGTTATTCAAAATTTGTTCCACATTTTTTTTTTAAGAAAATACATTTTCATGCCAGTAAATCCAGCAAGCAAAACCCATCATTTGACATTCTCAAAATTTAATTATTTATTAAAAATAAAATTTAATAACTTATTTATTATTTTGATATTTCAAAATTGTTTTAGCTAAAACACTTAAAAATATTGATAAGTTCAACATATTCCTATATTTGTATCTTATTTTTTAACAAGTCCTTTAAAATATAGATAATTCATGATTCTTTTAGTTATTTTGTAATTAAGGTGTGACAATGATATTTAAATATGTAAATATCTAATACTTTATTTTATATATTTTATTTATTTAAATAACTTATACTTTTTAATATACCTTATTATAATTTATGTTTGGATCAATGATCGAGATTTTGGGCCAAACCAGTCTTTGTTCAAGTTTAACAACTTCATCTTATATCATTACCAAATTATTATATATTATGTGTGATGTTGATAGTAGATTTCATTCCCATCTATTATGGTTGTAACATTCATGCTATTTTTATTATAGAATGCCATTTAAAATCTTATTTATATCAATAAACATCAAACCGAACTCTACATTTAAATAGAAAAAATATAGATATAATTAATATCTGTCTTATATATGTATGCATCTAAATAAATATGGATACTAATTTTGTTATCCTTTTGATATCCATATCCATATATGTATTTGATAAAAAATATGGATATAAATAGGATATTTTAATATTTGATTAGGGCTGAAACCGGATTGGATACGGATCAGATAATAGTATATTCATATCTATATTTATTTATTTGATGGATACAAATATGCATATAGATATTAGTCATGTACAA
This sequence comes from Elaeis oleifera, assembly GCA_000441515.1. Classification (NCBI taxonomy): domain Eukaryota; kingdom Viridiplantae; phylum Streptophyta; class Magnoliopsida; order Arecales; family Arecaceae; genus Elaeis; species Elaeis oleifera. The sequence goes on from KE506431.1 coordinate 98,835, forward strand.
AAATTCATATCTGTATTTATTTAAATAGATACAGATATAAATTGGATATTAGAATTATGGATATAAATATAGATATAAGATGGATAATTAACTTTATAATTATAAAATCAAAGATGTTACTAAATGGATGATAGATCAAATTAATAGTATATTAATACAGTTTTATAATTTCTTAAAAGTTAATAGGTGTTAGGATTATAAATAGAACCAGATATTTGATACGGATCAGATAATTATTTATCCATATCCGTATCCATTTTCTTAAAAGATATGAATACGGATATGGATATTAGTCAGATGTTTCAATTTTTATTTATATCTAGATAGATTCAGATACAAAAATGTATTCGGATGTATATTATCTAATCTACTTTCGATCTTTTATTTGATCCATATTCGATCCATTTTTAGTCCAACCCGAAGGACATAACCTAAACCTTAATCTACATATAAAGCATAATTAAGCTACATCGCAAGATAGGATTTACACAATATTTGTTGGTTGATATGAGTCATCCTGGGAAATTAATCCGGACCGAATTTATAGTTGGATTTAAGTTACAAATGGGTCATTTTTGGCAGCATATATCAGCTTGTGATCTATTTAGACGGTATAGAGAAATTGGATTCAGGCTGCAAATATAAGTAAAATTGGCTTCCTTTTCTTGTACATGTGCATAGATTTGGCCTGTATTTCGGCTGCAGAGATGAATTGTTTGGAGGCCTTAATTTTGGGCAATATTTGGCCTGTACATGCGACTGCAGTTCATCTGCTACTGCTCAACCATTTATATGTAATAAACCATTTGATTTCAGAACATGAGCACAAGCCATGATATGTAATAAACCATTTGTTAATGTAATTAATAAAGCTGAATGAAAAGTGGGCTGAGCCTTAGTATGGCCTAGGGTTTCTTGTCTATATTTTTAGGTTATCTCATAGAGAAATTCTTTCTGCACTGCGGGACGCATCACCCGCGGTGATTGAATGGCATGCGAGCCCAAACGTCGGCCCTGAGAAAAAAAATTTTTTTTTCTCCGAGCCCACGCGCCGATCAATCACCGTGTAGAAAGAATTTCTCCCCTTGTTGCCATGGAAAAGTTTTCGACCCGCAGGATTATGCAAGATCGACACTAAGAGCTTATTTGCATGTTCTTGTAGGTGTCATCTCTGTTACTTGCGGAGCTCGCAATATTTTAAGGGCTCACCTGAGTTTCAGCCTAAATTCCAGTCTCTGGATCTGTTCGTCTGTCATTTTTCTCCTCAGACAGGGTTTAGACAAAGGGTGCTGGGTTAATATAGGCCCTACCCAAATGGACTGCACCATCCATGAATATAGCAGAAAATCAAACCTTATCCTGTTGGATTTCCCAAATAGGCCCTAAGTTCTAATAGCATGTGAGGTGACTTTGAAACTTGGGCCAGCTTTACTTGTATCATTATTTGCCATGGTAGCATGGTAATAATGCATAACTATCCTTCATAATTGGTCGAATTGCTCATATATTGATTTTAAACTTTCACAATTTGAACCCAAAACTTGACTTGAAATAACAAACAAGACTTGGGTTTAATTCATAACAATCCAAGTATTCAAAACAAGTCAGAGTTGCCTCCTACCAAAAGGAGATCTACAAATCTTGAACAAGTACATGGCACACTAACTCTCATCGCGAGTCCTTGTTTTTCATTCATCTTTCATTAAACTTTGAAAATCAAATCTAGTAATAGCGATGCCTTACATTAGTTTAAAGAAGAAAACAAAAAAAAAGAAAGCCTTGTGTGATGTGATATTATTAGCAAGAAATCAACCTACCAACAGATTATTGATAATTCTCACCAATTCTCCTTGTCTCCGGTAATGTTGACCTAAAAGATTGAAGAAATCCAATATTTATACTTCCTAGTACACCAAAGTCCACAGCCTCTCACCTTGTCATGCAGTGATTTCCATATCCCTAGTGGGAAAGCTTGGATTTATGCATAATGGAATTTAGGGGTTCTAGAAATACTCGAAAGGCCTGTCTCGAGAACAAATTCTGAAAGGGCCATAAAGAAAAGGCATTTCATAAATTCTTGGCACTGCAATGTCATTGTTTTAATGCTAGTTTCACTATTTTTAAGATTTGCCAAATCTATGTAGTTAAGGTCATGGCAATCAGAGAAGACCACATTATTAGGGATGGGAATTTCTGATCTAAACCCATTAGCACATCCAAACCATCTAAAATAAAGGATTTGGATGAGACTTTGTTGTAATTAAGTTTGAATAAAGTTGTGTAAACAAGTTTGGAGATATGGAAGCTTGCCTATAATCACTACCCTACCCAGCCTGTGGAGCTTTTCGGCATCACCTTATTGTCATCATCACCACCGTTGGTCGGACAAGAGGCAATTAGGACCTCCCAAAGGTTCCCTGCCTCAAAATTCCAGGCTTAAGATAGAACCCAAGACAGTACCAGGGAAATAGATGGATTCAGGGTAGCGCGTTACACCCTTGATTATAGGTTGGAGTCCAACTCCCACCAGGACAAACACGTTCATAAATGATCTTTATCCACAGAGGATTGGCTCCACCTTATCTTCCAGAAAGGTTTCGCATGGATGTCCTTATCAGAGTTGAGCTCGATTTCGATCTATAGTCTAACATGTCCCACTTGTACACATCGAACTCCAAACAATTCTCACCTTGTGACCTCCAATTTGTTCCTATCTTTCATACATATAATGAGGCATGTGACCGACAAGAAAATAATCATGCAGAAGTATCATACTAAGATTCCATCTATGAACATGGTGCATCAATCATAAAAGTCTCATTTATGCCCTGACTAATTTGTCTATATCAAATCAAACATTTCTCATCCATGGGAGCTCTAGTTCAGAATGATGCCTAATTGGCTATACTATTGTTCTTAGAATCAAATCTAAAATTGATCATATATATGTAGCGAACAAATTGTCGGGGAATCCCTCGAGAGTGCGGAATATAGATCCCCATCTAAAAATGCAATGCCGATGATGATGTCGATATCATAAGAGGAAGGATGAAGAAAAAAGTATAAAACACAACCAAATAACATGGATTGGCTGAAAACCTACCTCCACAGGGCATGCAAACTTCACTATAAGAGAAATCCACAAATACAAGAGGAGATCACAAACTCTCAACTCTCATATATTAATCTCTCATAAAAACTCTCAAAAGATATTCTAGTTATCACAAACTCTGCCATCAAGTCGTAGAGCTCATCGTAAGCTTTTATAGAGCCCTGGAATACCTAAAATGGATAAGAAACCACCAAGTTATGCTCATTTGAAATGGAATAAATCTCAACCATCTGATCGCTGTTCCGATGCACAGATACCATTGATCGCCGCAATTTTTTGTTGGCCCATGCATCAGATCCGCATCTCCATAGCAGCCCTAGTGCATCCCAATCGCTAGCCATCCAATTACACCGATTGGATGGTCCAGAAGCCTCCCGCCAAGGGCTCTGATCCAGCATCGGTTCAAGGTGCCATAACTGGTCTAGCGCCTGGTTCAGCATCGATTCGGGCTGGTTCAGCCCAGTTCATAGTGGTTCAAGGCTATTCAGCTGGTTTTTAGTCAATTCTCAACTGGTACAACTGGTTTACTGCTGATTCTTCACCGATTCATCTCCAAATTGATCGGTTCACTTTCGGTTCGAATCTAATTGAGCTCAATCTTGTGATTTCTCCACTTATCCTTGAGTCTTGAGCTTCTATTAACCAATCAAGATCAAATTCGAGACGTTAAACCCAACACAAATTAGTATGTCAAAATCATGAAAGTAACTATATTTTGTTACCAATGAGCATCAACAACTGCATGTCAATCCATTTGTCTGACTGCTTTCACATTCATGCTCTATAAGACCAATTCAATCATGATGGTGGGACAATATGCAAGAGTGGCAATATTAGATGTCCACTTCATGACACAAACTCAGGTTAGAAAGGGTATAAGATGATTTTGTGAATAATTGGCAGAGCTCATATAGTGATGAACTACGGAACCATTGAATCACTACTCTGTACAAAGTCGTTGTCCCAACACGTGGTTTGATAAACATGCTATGATGGAGTTCTCATATAAAAAGAATGTTATACTCCAAACACCATATAGATCTAGGTCTAGTCACCATACTTGTGCCTAACCTAAGCTTAATCTATTCAAGCACTGGGCGGCTAATCAAGGTCTTACATTCAGCTTTCCAGGCACTTCCTTGTCCCAGCCAAGGTGACAAAATAGAAATCCCTCCAAGCATCCCTTAGATGCTGAGATGTTTAGTCCCAGCCAAGGTGACAAAATAGAAATCCCTCCAAGCATCCCTTAGATGCTGAGATGTTTAATGTCTCGTCTCGCTCAATGTTTAACATCTAGGCAGGTCACCACATGAGAAAGCCGACCTGTGCCCGGTGACAATATTATCAACCCTTAATAACAATGTTGGATAATCATCGATCATTTCACATGAAAAAATAACTCAATTAATTAATAAAAGATAAGTACAAGAGATATATCACCAATATTCAGTGAAGGTGTCCAAAACAAGATATAAATAGCGCTCTACGAAGTCCCAAACTCTTAACATGGGTCTGGTAGGCATTCCCGGTCATAGGCTTAAAGGATTAGCTACCAAGCATTCGTTTGTAGAAACATACTCCAAGATCACCTTCAAATGTGCAATGATGTCTCAACCATAGTGAAAGTGAACGTCAGTGTGCTTGATCTTGCCATGATGTTTGTGATCTTTTACTTAAGCCAAGACAACCATGCTCTCATAATAGATTGTCCTAGGTTTAGCTACATGAATCCTGATTCATAGGGCCCACAAGAACCTTCTCAACCAAACGACCTTCTACATTGCTAACGATGAGGCAATATATTCAACCCCATGGTGGATAAGATAATGCTATTTCTTGTTGATCTAGGAGATAGTCCCGCCACCTGGCATGCACGGGTAATCTAAAGTGGATTTATGCTCATCCAAGTAACCGCTCCAACCTACGTCACTATATCCTCATGGTTGCAGGTCTCCTCCACGGTAGTAAAGCATATAATCAATGATGCTGTGACGGTACCATAAATTCCTCTTTTTGCCATCTCTTATGATCTTATCTTTGAATGCAAAATTTGTTTCACCAATATCTTTCTTCTCAAATTAAAGAACAGTTACTCTTTAGTCATGACAATCATCTCCATATTATTCCCATCCAATAAAATATCATCAACATAAGAAAGGATAAGCATACTCTTCTTTATTATTTCATATACATGTAATGATCTTCCCTAATCATCATAAACCAATTGGAGACAATAGCTCAATTAAATTTATAATACCACTAATTGGATGATTGTTTCAGGCCGTAGATAAAATATTCGAGCTTGTCAACTTTGCACTCTCGTCCCTTGACGACAATGCTAAGAGGTTGATTTATATAGATTTCGGCATTTAGTCTCTATCAAGAATACAATTTTAATATCCATCTCAAAGAGCTCTAAATTTAAATATGCAACAATAGCTAGAATAAGATGAATTGAGACAAATCTCACTGCCAAGGAGAATAATTAATCATAATTTGCATCATCCTTCTGGGTGTATCCTTTCACCATAAGATGAATCTTACATGTGTACATTGTTGATCCATTAGCATTGTGCTTAATCTTTGAGACCCAGTTGTTTCTAATAATGTTGTAGTAAAGGTGGAAGATCAATTAACTATCATACTCAACTATTTACTAATCTCATCTTATATACTAACCAGCCATTTATTGCAAGCAAGGACAATAACACCTAGAAAGAGGTAGGCTCATTATCATCTAGCAGAAAGCACATGAAAGATTCTCCCTGAATCTCGAAACAACAGCGAGGAATACTTCTAAGTTAGATTCCATGCAAAAGAGGACCCAAGGAATCACTTTCTAGTAGTATACTCCCATTGGTACACTTTCACTAGGAGGTCACTCACTCCCACTATCCTTAATCATCATAGAATCATCATTATTGCAATAAGAACTTAATTTGTCACCCTTACTAAGAGATAGCGTAGTGACTTCCTCAGACTCGACCATTTCAAAAAATCTCCTTATTCCACTTAGAAATTATGATCAATAAGATCTACAATGTTTGACTTAATCTCAATTGTTGCACCATTTGGTCACTCATGCACCATAACATAATCCTTAGGGTATTTGAGATATCTCAAAAAATACACTCTCTTCCCATAAGATCAAGTTTCTTAATCTGATCTGAATGTGCAAAAAAATAACTAGTTAAACCCAAAGGTTTCAAATGGGCTAATTATGACATTCTATCAATCTAGAGCCTATATGGGATAGATGGAACCGATGTCAAGGAAACATCAATAAGGATAGAGGCCACAACCAAAAATATATCTATCATGTCCCAAATTCGTCACCTAAGTCAACCATGTGACACGGCTACATGAACCCTAGGATAAGCCCTAAAGATCATGCCAGGCCTATAAGATGACTCCGTCACTCGAACTTTATGATCAAACCCATCCAATGCTACGTGTCTTATGATCTTGAAAGGAAGAAAAATTGGAGATGTGAGCTTTACAACCTAGTAAGAATCCCATCAAACTTATGCCAATATAATAATATAATTCAAAATAATGAGTGAGCAATATCAAAGAGAATCATAAGTCATAAAATCTTATGTCAAGCATCCCATATAACTCAGCAGTTACATAAATATATTTCACAAACATGTGTTATCACAAATCTATCACAAATATCACAAGTGAGTTCGTATGATTTATCATTTATATTTCATTAATATATTCCAAATCAATAGTTATCTTTTAGTTTGGATTAATCATAGTCATGATTCGACCTATGATTGGCAAACCATAAACTACATTTTAGTCTATGGTGGCAATCTATAATATTCATACTTTGGCCCATGATGGTGAACCAAGATATTCATACTTCGCCTCATGGTGGCAAACTAAAATATCCATGCTTTAGTCTATGATTGATAATCCAAGGTATCATGATCTAACCCATGATTGATAATCCATATCATGGCTAGTTCAAATTATTGTACAGATAGACAACCCAAAAGGGAGCAGGTGGTGGGGTAAATTGGGTTTACAAAATTTAAACTTGCTATGCTTGATAATTGGACTAAGTGAGAAAGTGTGAGTAAGAGCTAAGCAATAAGCAATAATATGTAAGCAAAGAACAATGAATGGAAACATAAGGCACAAGCAAACACTAAGTTTTTATAATGATTCGGTGCCAAACTCAATACCTAAATCCACTCTTCAAGTCACTCTTAAGAAATCCACTATAATCTCTCCTTAGATTATAATTTGATTAATTTTTAGGCTTACAATCAAAATTCAATTGATTTTTTCAATGAAAATCAATCAAATCATACCCTCAAGTCAATTCTAGGCTCATACAATAAGCACACTCCAATTCAAAGCTTGGATGGATCTATCTCTAAGTTTTAGTCCGAATTAAAACTTGTTTACAATAAAGAATTAGAATACAATGTATGGAACAACAAAAAGCTCCTAAAAGAGTGAATAAAAAGTCGATGAAGCTCTTTAAGATCATATTGAGGAAGCTTGATAATCAATGTATCGAAATATCACTTAAATGCTTCAAGAATTTGGTGGTAGGAAGCTTGAAACACTTTTTTGAATGCTTATTAATTTAGTGCACTTGGATTTCTTTTATTTTGTCTTTCTTTAGACTTTTCTATTTATTTAGCTTTTAAAACCTCTTAAATTATCCAAAAGACCATTTCTAGTTATTAGGGACCAAAACTAACTATTGGAGCAATTTTATGTACTTCTAAAAATTCTGCAGAACTAATCATTGGAGCTGTCAACCACAATTAAGTCAACTAGAGACCAAATAGTGGTTGACTCAAGATAACTATGAGTCAGCTTGACAGAAGTAGGGTTTGACTCAAGGTCTTATCAAAAGAATATAATTTTCTATCTTTTCTGAGAGAGCTAACTCGAGATCAAGTAGGAGTCGACTAGAAGTCAGTACTGAAAATTTCACTCTTTATTTGTCTGAGAGAGTTGACTCGACAAAAGTAGGGATTGATATCCAGATTATGCCACTTTATATTTATATGTCAGAGTCGACTCTTTGAGCTTGGAGTCAGCTCTTGACCTCTTTTACTTGATTTCTCACGATGTCACTTCTTCCATTCTGCTTTCTTAGGCTCTATAACTTAGCATTTATAGAATATTTTCTAAGAGTGACTTTAGTTTCTAAAACATTCTTCATGTTAACTTTAATAATAATTAGTACCAAAATAGATACTCAAATATTTTATATTCATTAAAATCAATCCTTGGATCAACAATCTTTCTCCTTTTGATGATGATAAAATTTTGAGGATAAGCAAATAGTACAACTAATGTAAATATATCAGAGTAGTTCTTATCTTATCTCAGAGTGATTTAATTTGAATGGAAACCATGCACAGTGAGCTTTCTTTATAATTGATATTTTGGTTGATGCAAGCATTTTGAGATTCAATCATACATTAGATATCACAGATATCAGAGAAATAGATTCATGCATCAAGATAGCTTGATTGTGTATCCAAGTGTCATAAGCTAAATTAGATAGATATCAGAGCAAAAAGTGATTTGAATTATTTTGTATCAAAGTAGAAATGAAGGTAAAAATATGCATATCAGAGATAAAATAAATGTATCAAAGCAAATTAAAAATAAATGTGTTAAAGCTAGAAAGAAAGAGAAAAAAAATATCAGAGCTGAAAAGTATGCAAACATGTCATATCAAAACTGAAGAGCCAATGGTGAATGAGCTTTCAAAATATTAGAACAGATGACAGATATGATCAAGGCACCGGAGGAATTATTCATATAGATGTATGTCATCAGAGCAATTGAGGCATGAATTTAGACCAAATAGTCCAGTCAATTAATTATTTGTTATTGATTAATTTCTTATCTTACTTATCAATTATTTGCTTCTTAATTTATCATTTATTCTCTCTATTTTTGTCATCAATAAAAAAAATATCACATAGAAAGTCACAAGATATAAAGGAAAATATATTTTCATTTCATAAACAAGTATCTTTACAAGTGTATTAGTTAAAATGAATGTACTGTTTATAAAAAAAGTCCACTAAATTACACCAAAATACAATATGAAGACAAAAATAGTAATACAACAAAATAAAGCAAATAACATAGTAAGCGACCTAGAGATAGCGACAAACCCTAAATCTAATCCTCATTAGAGGAAAGGTCAATGGTCGAAGTGGAGCGAGCCCTAGAAGATGAGGCTAGCTCCACCTCTCCCACTCTGGGTCCTATTGGAGGCTCTAGGAGCATGGATATGACAGCCTACATTAGACCTAGTATATGAATGAAAGATGCTCTAGAAGTGGGCTAGGGTGGCTAGAAGGTCTGGAAAGGTTGGAAAGACTAAGCACGATGGATTGATTGGCTCTACTGAGATAGAGATCTAGCAGATGAAGCCAATCAACCATATCCTGTGTGATAACCACTGTGGTGGCTCCTCATGCAATACTTTCTAGCTATGCCATCAATTGGCCCATCATGATCAAAGAGAGAAGATCCTTGATCTCTGTAATGGTCCAAGCTCCCTGATCTTGGACTAGATCTTTGCTACTCCAGCCTCAATCCTCCCTCTGAGATGAGAAGCCTCCTGAGCCAATGTAGAAATATCTCTACGCTCCTCAGGTTTGGTTCATTGCTCCAATCCTCTTAGATAAACTGGCCATCTCGCTTCTCAATCCCTGTAGCTTAGTCTTTACTAGAGAAGCAATCTGGGATAGATCTATCTGAGGTGATATGGAATGTTCTTTCTCAATCCTCAATCCATCCAAAACTAACTTTACGATCCTCCTCATTTGATTATCATCCAATCATATGGAGGAAGGTTGAGTCGGCTATGATGCTCCGATAGGTGTCACTGGTGGTGTGGAAGCTGGGGGTACTGCTATTGAGTGTTGAAAAAAATCTCTCAGGAATGCGGAATACGGATCTCCATCCAAGATCGCAATACTGATGATGATGTCGATATCACAAAGAAGAATAGAGATGCACAAAAGACACAATCAAATAATGTGGATCAGCTCTAGGCTTACCTCTACGGGGTATGCAACTTCACTATAAGAGAAAAATAAAAAATCTATAAATGTAAGAGAAGACCGCACCTTCTTAACTCTCATACATCAATCTCTCAACAAGAAGCACAAGATCCTCATAAAGATCTCAACTTTCAAGACTCTCTGATTGCCACCCTCTACGATACTCAGGCCGTTTGTCCCCTTTTAAGGATTCTAAAACCCTATCCAAGCCATGTTCATCACATACAAGACTCCTATTAGGACTCCAGAATCAAACTGAACTATTTGATCGCACCTTCATGCACCCACAACCACTCGATCGTGTGCACTCGCACCTGGATCGCATCTTAGACTGCATGAAGTGTGGTGGGTTGCATCTCGTGCGGTCGTGCCTGCAGGCTTGCATGCCTGTAGGCCTGAATACCGTAGGCTTCTTCATCTTGGGCCTCGCTACTGTGGGCTAAATTTGAGGTGCCAAAATCCAACAATCTCCACCTCGACTTAATATTCCACCTCCATATATTTTGAGAGCTCATGAATAATCTCGCTCCCATATCCTGGGGCAAATACCTGGTTGCTTATGGATGGGCAAATATGACAATCGAGCTAGGCCGCTCGATTCTATCTCCATCATGTGCTATGACCTGCCTGATCTGAGATCTGTTTGGGGTAGCATCCTGCAGCAATAGAAACTTCACTTTGCGATGTCGCCTATCATCCTCCCGAATCTCCATCTCATGCCTAATCCACCTGTACTTGAAGTTCCACCTCGTGCTGAGCTTTCTGCCAAGAAGTAGTATCCTTCATACTTCTTTCCTTTAAGATAATCCTATTATCATGCACAACCTTCAGGACTCCATCATCTACTCTCCATCTGTAGTTGCTTGAATCTGGTCTGTTTAGTGAAATCAGATTACTCCTAAAATTGGATATGTATCAGACCTCACCCAACTTCCTCACTGCTCCATCATGTGTCTGCAAGCTGACTATCTCAATGCCCTTGATCACATAGCTCGATCCATCCAATAAATGAATAGTACCCTCACTTCTCTCCAGAGAGTCAAATAGCTCATCTTTACAATAAACATGATATGAGCAAGCCGAATCTAAAATCCACTGAGGAAAGATGTAGATACCTCTTCAAAAACCATAAGCACATAATCAGTCTCATCAGTATCTAGGGCTGGAAGTGGGCTCAGGTCAGTTCGAGGCCCATCGGGTCGGGCCGACTTTGGATCGGACTTCAGGTTTGATCTGAAATAATTTAGGCTGGACTTGGGCCTAAATACAGAGCCTCTTTTCTTTCGGGCCGAGCTTGGACCTATCTTTGGCCCGGCCTAGCTCGGGCCCAGTCCAAGCCTGAATTTCAACCCAAACAGACGTTGGAGCAAGGTGGTGAGGCTGAACCCAAGATGGCGCCTGCTACCTTGATCCTCCATCATCATTGCTGCCAGCACTGGGATCTCCTTCTTGGTCCTGATGGTGCTCCTTCTAGATCTCGCTTCGAGCGTTTCACCTCCTGCATAACATGGGTTTTGGAGTACCACAACTGGATGCCTTTTACAAATATCACCAGGATCTCCTTTCTTTGTGATTCTTGCATTTGCGGTTGATCAAGGGTTCTCTGACTTAGTTCTTTGAAGATTAGCACTATTTGGAGGAGGACTGGGAGCACCACTTCTTGGAAAGCATAATCTACTTATCATGATTCTTCTTTTGTGATTCTTGCATTTTTTATTGATCAAAGGGTTCTTTAGCTTAGTTCTTTAAAGATCGGCATTGTTTGGAGATGCATTGGGGGCACCACTTCTTGGCAAATATAATCAACTTATCAAGATTCTTCATTTGTAATTCTAGATGCTTGGTTTTCAAATTTTTGTTATTTTACTCATCTTTCGCAGCCATTTGGTGACAAGGGCCTAGCTTCAGCTCATTCTAAGATCGTATGCAAAGCAAGGGTTTGGAATTCTAGATTCTTGATATATCAGCTCTCTCTCTCTCTCTTTCTCAGGGGTAGATATAAGATAATATACCAGTCTTCCAAATCTTGTAATCTTGACTTTTTTTTAATGGAAAACCTAGATTTGTTTGTATGTAAACCAAAGATGAATCTAGGGCTGAGACAAGGCAAACTACTGATGCATTGAGTCTACTAGCCCATAACAATCATTAGAACAAGTGTTGAATCTTCTGTATGATTAATCCTTGACGTCCATGATCGGGACATCATGTTTTCCTATAAACATTTCAAGATTTTAAATTCAGGCCAACCAATACTTGATGCAAATAATAATTCGGGCCAGCCTGATTGGGCTTGGGCTGGCTTGGGCTGGCTTGGGCTGGCTTAGGCTTGGACTTAGGCTAGGCTCAGGCCTTACATTTTATAATTTTTCGAGCCTAAGCCCAGTCCGAAGTCTGAAAAAATTTTGGGCTGAGCTCGGGCAGAGATATGGCCCGGTCCAGCCCAGCCCAATCCATTTCTAGTCCTATCAGTGTCACTACCATGGACCATCATTGCAGTAGCCTTCGTTCGATCTCTGAGCTATGGATAATCTCTGATTTGATGCTCCAACTCATTACACGGTAATATCTAATCTTGCTAAAATCCCTCGACTTGGATTTGGACCACCCACCTTGCGATCTTCTATCACTTCGTCCTTTACCACTATCACCTCCAGACATCATCAAAGCTGAGTCGCTATCCGAGCTCGAAATTTGATTCTCCCACTTAAGAATTTCATTCTGAAGAAGTGTAGAAGTGACCTCATCCATCTTAATGGTGCTCTTCTCCACAAGAAGAGTAGTCACCAAAGATTCAAAAGAAGGGGAAGTGATGAAAGTAAGGCCAACACCTTGATCTTCTCCTCAACCTTCTCACCAATGCTGAGGATATCAGCGAGGATCTTTTGAAAGTTGTTGAAATACTCCATATGCTCTGCCCCTCACTCATCCAAAACTGATAGAACTACTTCTAGAGGAAGAGAGTGTTGATGAGTGACTTCTCCATATACATCTTCTCGAGCTTCATCCACGTTGCCATCGAAGAAGTCTCGCTAAGCACATGGATCACCATATCATCCGCCAAGGACAAGCAGATCATTCCACTGCCTGCATATGAAGCCACTTCCAATCTTCTTTCCATGGTAGTTGGGTTCTCCTCACATAAGAGAGCATCAATCAACCCTTATTGGATAAACACATTCTTCACCCTCACTTATCCTATGGAGAAATTGCTCTTCCCATCATATCAATTGATCTCTACTTTGATTGAGCTTGTCTTCTCCATCTTTTTCAACCTCGATCAATACCACCACAATTTGGACAACCCCATGCTCTAATATCACTTACTAGGAAGGTTCCTCAAAAGTGTGGAATATGGATCTCCACCCAAGATCGCAATGCTGATGATGATATCGATATCATAAGAGAAAAGAAGAATAGAGATGCACAAAAGACACAATCAAATAATGTGGATTGGCTCAAGGCTTACCTCCATGCAGCATGCAACTTCACTATGAGAGAAAAAAATCTATAAATACAAGAGATCACACCCTCTCAACTCTCGTACATCAATCTCTCAATAAGAAGCACAAGATCCTCACAAAGCTCTCAACTCTCAAAGAGACTCTCTAGCCTCTACGATACTCAGGCCATCTGCCCCCTTTTAAAGGCCCTAAAATTGTGTTCAAGTCACATTTATCATGTACAAGACTCCTGTTAGGACTCCAAACCAAATTGAATCACTTGATTGCACCCGCATGCACCCGCAATCACTCGATCGTGTGCACCTACACCTAGACCACATCTTGGACTGCATGAAGTGCGGTGTGTGGACCACACCTCACATGATAGACCATGCCTCATGTAGTCATGCTTGCAGGTTGCATGCTTGTGGGCCATGTACTTTCAGGCCACGCACTTATGGGCCTAAATGCCGTGGGCTTCTCCATCTTGGGTTTTGCTATTGTGGACTGAATTTGAGGTGCCAAAACCCAACACTGAGGGTGTTTGAGGCTCTGCTACCAATGGAGTAGACTCTGGCTCTAAATTTGGCTATGTTCTGCTAGGTCCAACGTCATCTCTCGCTCTATCTTACCTAGAGTTCCTCTAAATGCATCGACCATCTAACTTATGGTACCCCATGCGATGTGGGGACTGTTCATTTAGGTGTCCAAGTGCATTAGAACTCAAATGGCCTCTCCCTCCAAAGCAGCTCCAAACTCTCTTATTACAAGTGTAAGGGCCATGCCATATGGTAGGCATGCGTTTGCCCTGCTAGCTGTCTCCCTCATCTGATAAAACATTAGTGCTGAAAGTTTCAGAGGGATTCCCTACATCACGTGCTGCATCACGATCATGTCCCTCGCTAACATGAAATCAAATCTTTGGTCTTCAGGAAGAGGATCCTCATGATGATGTAGTGAAGGAATCTCATCTCTATGGATAGCTGCTTCATGAAGAGCTCCTCTAAGACATCGATATGCTTTTTCTCAAGGATAGCTTTGAGTGCCAGAGCTCGATCTGATAGACAACCCAGTGCAAAACCCTAGCACCACAATTGAAGAATATAGGCAAACCTTTGCTCAGTCAAAATAATCCGTATTTCCTTCACCATGGCCTCAACACTACCAGATGCCTATTAAAGGCAACTACAAAACTCTCGTACTAGACTTGGGTAGGTTAGAATATCTAAAGAATAGAGAAACTCCCACACTTGCTTTTTTATTTCCATCCAATCCAAAAGTTCTCTTTCACGAAAAGCCTAAAATCTATTTTGCAACTCGTGGTCACTACACATGCAGTAGAGACTCCGGATGGAGGGGAATGGCGTGGAGAAAGTGATGGCATGGGTGCACTGGGGGTAGGCAAGTCGTTTTGAGCCTTGGTCCTCCTCTTGGCTTGATCTTCACCCAAACCGCCTCAAACAGTATGCAAGTTACTTCTTAGACCCATTCATGCTCAAAACTATAGGGAATCAATAGAAATGACAAGATGAAGGATCAATAGGGTTGGCGAAACTATTGGAGAGGTCCTAGGGCAAACAATGAAAGAGAGGAAGTATTTGGAAAGGGACGGCTTGAGTTTAAAACAAGTGGTCCCGACTAGAAGTCGACTCTAGGTTTCTACTGGAGTCAACTTGAACTCAAGTATGAGTCGACTCGAGCTCAGTTTTAGACTAAAAAGATGATTTTTTAATGAAAAAATTAACACTTTGACAAGAGAAGACTCAAGTGAATGCAAACAAGAGAAAATCAACATGAAATCAATCAAATAGAGCTCAAAGAATGATTAAATTGAGAGTTTCATGGAGAGAGAAAGGGGTTAGGAAAGGCTTAGCCAAAGGGCTACAAACTATTAAGTCTCTTCGAATCATACTGAATTTTTTCTTACTTAAGGATTTGGTAAAGATGTCTGCTAGTTGTCTATCAGTGCTTATAAAATCAAGAATTACATCACCATTTTGAATATGATCTCTTGTGAAGTGATATCTTTTTTAATGTATTTAGTTCTTAAGTGCTGAATAGAATTTTTAGTTAGATTTATTACACTTGTATTATTTTATATTATGAGAATTTTATTTAATTTAATGTCATAATCCTCTTGTCATTGTCTAATCTACAAGATCTGAGCATAATAACTTCTAGCTATGGTATACTCGACTTTGATCATAGATAATGCTACTGAATTTTATTTGTTGCTAAACTAAAAAATTAAATTAACTCTTAAAAATCGATAAATTTTGCTGATGATTTTTTTATCAAGTTTGCAACCAATAAAATCAGCATCAGAAATCGAATCAATTCAATAGAAAAATATCTAAAGTACCATAAATCATTGTTAAATATATCAATTAAATATCTAAGTATTCTTTTAATAGCCAATAAATTTGATTCTTTTGTATTATACTGAAATTTTGCACATATACAAAACTAAATGTTATATCAAATCTGCTAGTAGTAAGATAGAGTAAAGATCTAATTATACCTTGATAAAGTTTAAGGTCGATACTTTTTTCATTTTCATCGTTATCAAGCTTATATGAGAAAATCATAGGTGTGTCAAATGGCTTATTATTCTCCATTCTAAAATTTTTAAGTATTTTCTTTATATACTTGGTTTGGTTAAAGATCCATTCTTTAATTTATTTGATTTGGAGTCCAAGAAAAAAATTTAATTCTTCCATCATGCTCATCTCAAACTTTTCTTACATTAATTTAGCAAACTCTTGACTAAGAGATTCATTAGTAGAACCAAATATAATATCATCTATATAAATTTGTATTACTAACAAATTATCATCTCTTTTCTTTAAAAATAAGATTATATCTATATTTTCTTTAGTAAACTTATTATTAAGTAGAAATTTACTTAATCTTTTATATCATGGATGAGGTACTTGTTTCAATTCATACAATACTTTATTAGTTTGAAAATATGATTTTTAAAATTAGGAGATTGTTCAATATACACCTCCTCAACAATGTATCTATTTAAACGTGCATTTTTGACATCCATTTGATAAAATTTGAAATCCACAAAATTCACAAATACAAGCAATAATATAATAGCTTCTAAACTAGCAATAGGAGCAAAATTTTATTAAAATCAATTTTTTTTCTTGATTATAACCTTTAGTAATATCTAGCTTTATTTCTCATAGCTACTCTATTTTCATCTAGTTATTTGTATATATCTATTTAGTTCTAATTATGGGATGATCTATAGATCTATTTTTATTAATATTTAATCTTTTTTAAAATTGATTTAGTTTCTCTTGCATTGTATTAATCTAATTTGAGTCATTTTCAACTTCTTCAATTGATTTAGATTCTATTTGAGAATAAAAGCTAAATGCTTATTGATATTCCTCAAGGACATCAAGTTCTTACCCCTTTTGTGATACATTATCAATGATAAGATCTTTTGGATATCCAAAGGCATACCTCCAATCTTTGAATAGACCCTCATTTTATCCCCAACCACTCTCATAGTTTTTTTTCTTTTTAGCATTTTTATCATCCGCATCCCCATTTTATGTCAGAACTTGTTTTAGTGTTAGATTTTCCATTTCTTTGTCTATGATTCCAACATTATCATCAACAATATCCTTCTTTCTGGAAGATGAATTATTATTTTCATCAATATGAATAGATTATTTAACAACTAAGGTTCTTTTATTGAAGACTCTACATACCTTGCTAGATGAAGAATATCTTAAAAAGATACCTTCATCTAACTTAGCATCAAATTTATCAAATTTATTATTTCATTATTCAAATAAATATCAAAATTAAAATATAAAATAGCTAATATTAAGTTTTCTTCTTTTTCAATGCTCATAAGAGGTTTCTTTAAATTAATTAGATCAAAGCATGATTTAAAGGTAACATACTGTATTAATTATTTTTGCTCAAAAGTATCTTGAAAGGTTACTTTCATACAATATACTATGAGCTATTTCTTTTAAAGTTCTATTATTTTTTTACTATCCCATTTTATTGAGGTATCCTAGATGTTAAAAAATAAAATTATATTTAATCTATTTTTTGTTACAAAAATTTTCAAATTATTGATTTTTAAATTTGGTTTCATGATTACTCCCAATGTAAACTATAGTTGAATTCTTTTTATTTAAAATCCTTTGATAAACTTTAAAAAATAAAAAATACTTTATATTTTAAGTTAAAAAATTGAAGTAAAATGAGAAAATTATCAACTATCATAAGTCCATATCTTTTCTCTCCTAAGCTTGTGGTCCTAGTGGGTCCAAATAAGTTCATATGAATCAATTCTAAAAGTCTAGAAGTTGAAACAAAATTTTTTGATTTGAAAGAGCTTCTAGTTTATTTTTCAAATTGACATGCATCATAAATTTTTTGCTCTTTTTGATATTCATCTTAGGTAAACCTTTTACAAGATCTCTTTTAATAAGTTTTGAAATCAAATTAATGCTCGTGTAACCTAATCTACGATGCCATAATTAACTAGTTTTATTAACTTTAGCATCCATTGCAATTAGGCATTGATCATTCTTCTTTGGAAGATCATATAGATCAATCACATAGATATTTATATGTCTATATCCAATGAGTACAATACATTATTATTGGGACTACAAATAATACATATCAAATTAAGACTCAAAAGCAACTTTAAAACTTTTATCACAAAGTTGGTTAATACTAGGTAAATTATGTTTTAAACTATCTACTAATAATATATTCTCAATATAGGTAGAAGTGATACACAAATGTTATCAATTTTAATGATGTATCCTTTGCTATTATTGCCAAAGATTACCACCCCTCCTTTCTTAGCTTCAAATGTAACGAATTGTATTCTATCACCCGCCATGTACCTTAAGTAGCCACTATCAAAGTACCATCTTTTTTTTCTTTTTTTTGACTGTAAGACACACCTATAAGAAAAGTGTAAGTCATAATTTAGGTACCAAATTTTTTGGATTTTTAAGGTTACTTACAATGGTTCCTTTTGAAATTCAAATCTTTTAACTTTATTATTGTTAATTTTTGAAATCATAAGTAGATGCATTATGTCCAAGCTTTCCATAATAAAGACAAGTAATATTTTAAGATGCAATTGATGAATATTTAATAATTTTTTGTAGAAATTTTTATTTCATATGGGGTTAAATAAAATCTAGCTTTGTTAAAAATAACTCTTTTATTGCTATAAAATTATTTACAAGTTTTTAGAACTATAAATAGATTTTTCAATAATGGGTTAAGTTTTCAATCTTTTTCTTCAAATCTTAATTTTCTTTGAGTAAAAATTCTTTTTCTTTCAAACAATCTTTCTTTTTTTAATTCAAAATATGATTAGATCTTTTAAGTTCTTTACTCTTCAAATCAAGCCTTTTGAATTTATCTAAAAGGTCATAGAATACATCTTGCAATTCATCACGTATAAAGTCAAGCTTTGTTTTAGAAGTACCTCCTCCTCTTATAACATAAGGCATAGATTTGCCACTTTTTTTGTCTTTTCATCGGAGCTTGAGTTTTTACTGTCGCTCCAAATGATCATCACAGCCTTCTTCTTAATTTTCTTTGAGGATTTCTTGAGGAGAGGGAGTGAATTTTTAAGTGTCTGGCTTCTTACATTTATAATACATGGGTTGCTCCTTTTCTTTCTCCTCCTTGCTTGGTTCACTTTTTGAGAATGATTTTCTTCTGAAGTTTTGCTTCTTTTCTCTGATGAACCTTTTGAATTTTGGATAATGAGAGTCATATCCTTATCGTCTTCTCCTTCTTCCGATTCTTCACTATCTTCCTCATCTTTTGCTATAGATTTGAGAGCAATGGTACTCTTCTTTTCTTTGTTTTCTCTTCATTATTTTGCTTCATCGTTAACTAATGAATTATGAGAAAATCAAAAAGTTCTTCCAAGGACAGAATATTGAGATCCTTAACTTCTTGAATGGCCGTTACTTTGGCTTTCCAAGCTCTAAGAAGAGATCTGAGGATTTTTCAAATAAGCTCACTTTTGGTATAAGATTTTTTAAACTTTTAAGATTATTAATAATATCAATGAATCTAATAAATATTTCAATAATTGATTCATTTTATTTCATCTTAAACAATTCATATTTATGAATAAGTATATTTATTTAATTTTTAACTTGATTGGTACCTTTATGGATAATCTCTAATCTATCTTATATTTTCTTAATAGAATATAGGTTAAAATCCTACTAAATACATTAGCATCATGAGAGCAATAAAAGATATTCATGGCTTTTATATATAGCTGAGCCATTTTCTTACCTAGGTTATCCCAATCTTTTTCGAGCTTGGGAGTGACGGTAACATCTACCATGATTATAGATGTTTAAGTCATTGATTATGATACTCTAAAGTTCATTATCAAGTGCTTCAATAAAAATAGGCATATGTACTTTTCAATATGTATAGTTTATGCCATTAAATAAAGAAGATTTATTGGTCGACACTATAAGAAAATAGGATTTTTATGATGGATTTATTGCAATACAAATAATTTTATTGCAAATAATAGTATTAGCAATGGAAAAATATTTCATCATTAATAATTATTTATTTATGATGAAATAAATTTTACACCACAAATAAGTGAGTATTTGCAATGTAAATTTATTTACATTGCAAATATTATATTATTTATGATGAAAAATTTTCATCATAATAATTGATGAGAAATCAAAAATTATT
>KE506432.1:154177-164411 GCA_000441515.1 Elaeis oleifera
TTGTTCTTGTTTCTTAAGTTTTCATGATCCGAAGGATATTTCTAAGTATCATTTTTATAAATAAAATAATAAATATTAGCTAAAATTAGTAATCAATAAATTTGAAGTTTAGAATAATAGAACCTGATTTAAAACCTTTTGATAGAACAATAGAACTTGCTAGAAGGCTTTTTTGATGGAACAAAATTTGAGCAAAAGCTACTGTAATTGTAATAAAATTTAAATCTAAAAATAAATATGATAATTAATCAATTACTTTAAGAATAAGATATAGTAAAAAAATAGAAAAGTGAAGTAAAACTATAAGCTATCCAAAAAAGTAAGATGGATATAAAGACCATAATTATATTATTAAAAAATAAGTCCTAGGTGTACAAAATTAAGTGTATTCCATCATATGCAAGGATGCTGACCTATTGATTGAGACTCTCATATAGATGGGCCAAATTTCATATGCCTAAACCAATCAGATCATAATTAACAAATCCATGTAATTATATTGTGTGGACCATCTCTTTTTTTTTTTATTGTGTGGACTGTGGACCATCTTTTTTTTTCCTTCTTCTTTCACGGTAAAATAGAGGACTCATCCTCTCTTTTTTAACGGAACAGTATGGACCATCTTTTCTCTTTTTTTTTATTGTGTAGACTGTGGACCTTCTTTTCATTTCTCTTTTTTTTTCTTCTTCTTTCGTGGTAAAACAGGAGATCCTTTCTTTCTTTTTTTAAGGGAATAGAGGACTCATCCCCTCTTTCCTGAGGCAAGGTCGGAGATCCTCCTCCCTGGCCTGGCCAACACTGCCCACAATTGAAGGGGCAGTCCCCGATGATCGGACGACGACAACCATAGGCTTCGATGACCGACGGCGGTCCAATGGTGCCGGAAAGATAAAAAAAATAGAAAAACTTACTGAACTAAGATTTCAAAAATTTTTCTGACAATAAATCGATAAAAAATCAAGCTTAAAATCCGTAGCAGATTGAAGGAGGAGGATTGAAGAGATTTACTTGGCTTTTGATGGATTTAATCTGATTTTAGTGCCCAAAGCGAGGAAGAACCATCAGTGAACAGCAGAACAGAGAGAAATCAAGGGAGGCATTGCGAGGTGATGAGAGGCGATGAGAAAACAAGAGAGAAATCGAGGTGATGAGAGCTGAAAAATTGTTGCTGGAAGCCGTTGGGGAGTTGGGACTCAGGAGAGGGAGAATGATGTTGGTTATCTAGAAAAAAAAAATCGGGGGCCTGAGGTGGTCGCCCAGTTCGACCCACCCCAAGGTCGGCTCTGCGAGCCACCCTCCACCGTGTCCCCCTCCTCCCCCAACTCCGCACCTCCCTTGGTCTCTCCGCCACCCCTTGTTTCCCCTACTAGCTCCCTCCCCACCTCCATGCGTCCCTCAACCTCCCAATCGCCACCGTCTCCCTCCAGGTCACCTGTACCTCCCGCCTCGCTCTTGGGGTACCCGACCTGTGGACCCTGACTGTGTCCTTTGTCTCGCCCGTGCCACCCTCTGCCATGGTCCCCTCCTCTTGGAAGATGGAGGCTGATGCCTCTATTTTCATATCTATAACCAGCATATTAACCCATGTGATGCACGGGCCTCCTCTGTCTTCCTCCTCCTCCTTTGCAGCCCGAGACTTCTCCATCTCCCATGCCCCCCACCTGGTACCATGGCTCCTTTACACATCCCCATCCCCCTTCACAATTCCCCACCTCCCCACTCCCACCCCACGACCACGTGGCCCGCGACTTCTCCTCTACGCATCCCGACCCACCTGAGAGCCCACAGCTTCTCCTCTATGCACCCCCCACCCATCCGCAAGCCCACAGCTTCTCCACAGTTCCCCACCACCACTCCCATGGGCATGGCTCATAGCTTCTCCTCTATGTTCTCCCCCTCCCTACCTCTCTCGCCGGCAGCCTGTGGCTTCTCTGCGGTTCCCCCATGCCTCCTCCGCCTTCAATGGCCCACAGAGGTGGGCCTCCTCCTTCCTCCTCCATCTCTATCTCCTTTGGTGGTTGAGCGGGCCTCGAACCAAGTGGCCGAATAGGGAAGCTTAGGCGCTAGACTTCTCCAACAGCAAAACCCACCTCTGCTCCTTTGCCACCGGCCCCGCCCCAACCCTCCTCATGTCGACTTCCACCGGAGATCGAAACCAGGAGACTGTTTGAGAGATGTTCATAAGAGCCACCGAAGATCGAAGCTGGGAGAGCATTCTAGAGTTGTTCATAGGAGATCGAATAGGGAAGCTTAGACAGTGGTTGGGGTCTTGCTCGCTCTTGCTGGGGTCGCGGCTCACTTTCGCTGGGGTCTCCCTCACACACGGCGTGCTCCCTTTCTCCCAAAAATTCGCATGTCAAACGGAGGCTTCCCAATGGGGAAGCCTCTATTTTAATATATATATATTATATAAATTATATAATATTATAGGTATATTCAGATATTCGGATATGGATCGAATAGTTGTTTATCCATATTTATATTCATTTTTCTTTGATAGATATGAATACAATATGGATATTAGTCAAATCCTCAAATCTCTATCCATATTCATATTGATTCGGATATAAGAATAGATTCGGATGGATATTATCCATATTATTTGCACACCTAATCCATCAACATGAATCATACTATTCATGTAGATCTTTCCATCAAAAGTCAACAGATGTGGGTGATGTTTCACATAGGGCACTTGCAATTAGGGCATGTTTCATGTGATACACGTTGCTCATAGAGGTCTTAGTGTTCACACGTCAATTAGACATATAATGGAGACACCTTAGTTGTGGTGGGTGGCACAATTGGTTAACTATGTCTGTGGCTGGAAATAGACTTGAGCCGGGTTGACTTTGAATCAAGTTGTAAGCTAGGCTCGAATAACATTAGGTTGGATTTGAGCTTAGATATAAGCTTCTTTTTTTTTTTTTTCAGGCCAGGCTCACGTACACCACTAGCCCAGTCTAAGCTCGAGCTTGAATTCATATTCGAGAATGAGTGCTTAGGCTTAGTCTATTAGTGAAATTTAGCAGTTAATGAGATTTTGTTCATTTATTTTAGTGAAAACCTTAAAGAATATAATCAGAGATTGTGACTTGTCAATTCTTTTCATTATTTATTTCAAATTTCCAAGATAGTCTGTAAATTATATATTAAAATTGATATGACATGTAGGTATGGCTATTTGAACATACATTATGTGGATAAATGTTGTTATTGGAACATGCCTTCCTATCTTAATTGGAAACTTCAAGGCTATTATGAAAAAAGAAGTTCTATTGAAAGAACTGTCTAAAGTACCTTCAAGTCAGATAATCCAACATATGCATTTGACATTTGATTTTAATATTATAATATTAAAGTCTTATTGTAATTTCTTAAAATTAATAGATTATCTTTACTCCCTTGGTACAAATGGATGATGAAAATAAATTTTGAATGCAAGTTCCAATCCCAAGATGAAATTCTTGAAAAGACTAAGCGAGGAGCAAGATATTCATGAAAGTACAAATAATAAAGATCAAGAAAATGTTACTACAATGTAGGCTAAAAAATTACAGAAGGATGATATTGCTGAAAGGATACTACAACTTGAAGAAGAAATAAATATTAATTTATGAGAAAGTTCTTTTGGTTGAGCTTATCGATAATCAGAAGGAATTAGAATTGAAGAGCTAGAAGAACAAATAAAGAAACTAACCTTTGAGATCAAAGAGATTAAGAAAAAATACAAGAAAAGTGAAACTATGAAGTAGAAAAGGATGAAAAGGCCTCAAGATATGGTTTTGGATGATTCAATGCATGCATACCCTGCTGGGAATATTATTCCTTATAATTTGAGAGATGAAGATATAAAATCCTCTAGAGCAATGTCATCTCCTTTTGTAAATATGCTTAAAGTAATATCAAGGAGCACAAAACTAAAGAAGTGGTATAGAAGACCTCTGCATTAGATGAAAATACAATAAAGAGAATAAAGCTACTCAAGGAGTTTGCCCTGTAGTGGATGTATCATCCATCGAAGAGAAACTATAACAATCGATGGTAATTAAGCATTTCTATCGATTAATAATTTTATGCTTATATTGAATAAATATTGCTAAATATTATGTTATTTTTTGTAGAAAGTTCTAGAGCATAACCAAAATTATGCTGGTAGAGAATATATTTCGAAGAATGAGAAAGCATTAATTAATACTTGATTGGAGCAAAAGATTGATAGGTACACTTATTTAATATCATACATGAATTAATATATTTGGGATTTATGTATTTAATTATGACAACATGAGATTGATAATCACTAATCAATTTTAATTTGTCGTTAATGTTTGGTGCTTTAGTAGCATAATGAGCGCCCTTCTCTTTCAAGATTTTGTATACACCAACTTTTATTCAAACAAAAATATCGGATGATGTACATAAAGTTTTAATAGTACAATATCTTGATATCTATTCTCTTATAATCTATTATGCCCTAATGTATTGATTGCTTACTTTTTACAGTAAAAGATTATTTTGGTCACCCTGCATATTTGAAAACAAGCATGACTATGTGATCCTTCGTGGCTCTTTTTTATACCAACACTCATACAGATAAAGATGTTATTATACTATATTTTTCTATTATATTCTTTTAATCTTTTATATATTTTGGTTTTATTTGTATAAAATATAGAAATTAATAGACTGCAACATACTAACCCCGGATGAATGGAAGAAATTTTTGTGATTTCTTACAAAGGAGATAGTTAGTAAAGCCAAGTTTTTGTTTGTGCCTCTATATTCTAAAAATCATTTGCACCTTCTTATTATTGACTTTGAGAAAAAAGATTTAGAGTGTATAATTCAGTACAACGAAGCCTAAATCTAAAGTGTGAGTATTAAAGTTGTAAAATTAATTCAGATTTTAACTTATATCTATACTAATAATTATTTTTTTCATGTTCAAGTATAATTTTTGAAAAAAAAAATCTTTCAAAGCTACTTGGCAAGCTAGAGATAAAGAAATGGTGATTGAAATTTATATCGAATTATCCATTATAGGCATCGAAGTAATTTTTTATAATTAGTACCCTTATTACATTTAACAATGTATTTTCGTTTCTTAATTGTTACTTGTCATATTATTGTAGTTTCTATGATTGCAGTATTTTTCTTCTTAAATATATAGAGCAAATATTGGATAGACCATCATTCTCAATTGAGCAGGTCTATACCCTCCTCTCAAATTTATTTGACTTTATATGTTATTGTTATTCTGATACTTAATAGATGATTTTTCTATTGTAGTGGGAGATCAAACAAGGCTGTGCAAAATTCGCAATTCAGATATCGCAACATCCAAATTCATAGACTTCAAAGAAAAGGATGGCTTCTTGATGCATATGAATTGTCATTTCGTTTGAATTTTTGGTTGGCTAAATTTGTTATTATACCTAATGATTTTTGTCAGTACAATTTTTGTGTAACAAAGGTTCATATGTAAATATGCACTGCATGGATAAGTAATGTAAACTTGTTTTGTTATGATTTGATATAAATAAGCAGATAAAAATATATAGGATTGCAATACAATGATATATGTATGTATGTGTGTATAGGACATTTAATTCAAATGGAAATGGCATGGTTGTTTCAAATATTGTAAAAAATTTGCATTCTTTTTGATACATACTTAACAAAATATCCATCCGAAATCCTAATATATATCTTTAAATAAAATGATATATAATTTTTAGAAAATAGCACACACCAGTACACAGCACATGACTAAATGATGCATAGTAAATGGCTTACGAATACATACTGTAAGTTTTTTGATAAATACCAGCAATAATCCAAAAAAAATCTTAGATCGAGCTTGAATAGATATATAGCCCAGCCAAGTTCGATCTACTTCCAATCCTAAATAGCATGAATCAATTTTTCTCCCTGCAAAATTCTTTGTACACCGCCCGTGGTGTAGAAAATTTGACATGAAGCACACTGCCTCACTTGATTGGTCCACGTAGCATCCTCATAGCATGATGTGACATGCATCACTTCGCATCAAATCGAGCATCCGAAGGCATGAAGAAAATGGAGGTAGCAACTTGTTCCATCATCGAATATATTTAATGCACGTCATAGACTGCTTTTCAAATTAAACATGACGAAAATATCTTTTCCCTCCAAAATAAAGTGTTTTTACTATTTTAAAGTTCGATTGGGCATTACGAATGCTGTTCTTCTTTCTCTTCTTCCTTATTTTGCTGAGCTTCTACCCGAGAGTTTGGATGTCTGAAATTTATTTTGTAGTGAGAATTATTCGTCCGGGGCTATTGACTAGCATCTAGATAATATTATCCATCCGAGTAACATGTCCTACCCATCAGGTTGGTTCAAATGGAGTTCTTTTTTAGTTTTAAATACAGCATATCATATAATTTTTTCAAAAAGTTATATAATAAGTCAAGATGTCATAATTTTTATTCATGATAATTTTTGATAATATTATGATATTCAAAGTTAAAATTATGATATTGGTTCATATTATGATATTGTAGGTTAAAATTGAAAAAAGAGTATTCTACAAGCCAATCGTATGAATGATGCGATGGAACTTTTCTTTATAAATTTTCAACTCATATAATGATATTGTTCATAAAATGAGATATTGATTCATCATTATAGCCACATCTTATTGTGTTTAAGATTATGATGAACCCTGTGGATGAGGACAATGGTTTTAGAGCCATGAAGAGTTTATGTCTGTGAAATCTAAAATCCTAAAACTCTAATTCTAAATATTTTGATCGTAGAAATATTGAGTTGGAGATCAATATTTTAGATAGACTGATGCATCCTATGTATGCTTGATGGAGAGGGTGGCTATTTTTATAAGTCATTTGTGTGAGACGCTAATACAAAGATATGGGCGCTCGTTAGAAAATGAGTTCACTAAATTGACTCATCGATAGAGAATATCTTATGAAGCCTGACATGTCAAAAGATGATTCTCTAAGTGAGAGTTGTGCAAGTGATCCTTAGACCTAAGACCACCATGAAATCTTATGCAATAAATCTATATTTTGGTTCATACCAAGGCATGACATTGAGTTATGTACAGGATGTCTGGATATGGTGTAATGTGTATGAAAGTTGTGAGTAGGTCAACAAAAATCGATCACTCCTAGTAAGAGGAGATGACATCCTATGCATTCTCATCTCTAGGTGACTCAGAAAGTCTTTTGGCCAAAAGCAGGATCAAGATTAGAAAAGATTTTTAATGCTTCATTATTGGAGTTATCACTGATTGATGGAGAATCGATATGAATATATGTTTGAGTTTGACATGATTTCATACTCATGAATATATTCGGGATGTAGGATGATCGAAGGATTGAATTACATGGTAACTTATCATGGAAAGATATATTTGATATTTTATTAAATTTTATATCTTTTGGATAGTCATGATATATTGCTAGACGTCAATCTTGACTTGTAGATTTGATCAAATTAAAGAGTTTAATTCGATTGTCAATTAGAAAGAGTTCTAATTACTGAACTCGGGTTAGCATAATTTGGATCTTAATCAATTAGAAGGGTTCTAATCAAATTAGGTCAATTTACATCCGGACCTATTACTGGGTAGATGTGGAACTTAATGGATTATACACATAAAAAAATTGACTAAGAATCCATTTGATATGGTTGATTCAAATTTTGGATCCAATCAGATTTTTGATAAGCATGCATGCTAGCACGTATGGAAACCCTAGCTCCTTGAATCTGATTCAATTTTGATTCGAATCTTGCTTCTGATCAAACCAAATTGAAACATGGGCCAATTTGGATTTGGATCTAGGTGTGGCAGCCATTGGACGGTGCCCTATAGCCTTGTGGGATGCCATAACCAAAAGCCTAAGCTTGCAGGGACTCTTGGCATGCTAGATGTTGGGTGCGCACATCTTCGCACATTGAGAAGGAACAGAGTCCTTCTCACATGGCATTAAGACCCATGTGGTAGTCCACATCACCCTCTATTCCTTGGCTTTCATCTTAAAGTATGGATTGGCTTTTTCTAGAATTATTTTGGCATGGAAAATAACTTGGAATGCAGCATGCACGTGAAGGGAAAGTGAAGTCATGCAATGGTTCATGTGAAGAATCCTTCTGCCAAGGGGTAGAAGGAGGCAGTCCTCACTTGATTATCCTACTATTTGAATTAGATTCAAATGAGGATTAACATGATATTTTTTAGAATTATTTGAAAGAGGAAGGGATCCCATAAATGCCCTTTTTGCATGCACATGCGGTGATGGGTGAAGGGTCGCGCTGCTTCTGAAGTGAAGAGTCATTCTGCCATGGGACAGAAGGAGGCATCCCTTGCTGAGAAGACTCCTATCTGAATTCAAACTTAGAGAAAAATATACCTGATATTTTTTTAGATTTTTCTAAAAAAGAAAGGATGCCAGAAGCACTCATTCTTGGCATGCGCATGGGGTGAAAGGAGAAGGGTGCGTCTCATGAGAGAAGAGTCTTTCTGCTTGAAGGAACTCTCTCTTAGGACACACCATCTTCTGAGGATGTGAGGAAGAGTTGTGACTCTTCCCCATGCAGCCCTTAGTCATCCGTAAAAAGCCACCGTGCTGGGATTCCAATCCATTCCGAAAACTCTTCTCGAGTCCCCTCCTAGTCTAAGACAAGACTTTCCTTTCTCTCTCTATTCTTAGGATAAGGCTCTTGTATTTAAGACAAGCCCTGTTCTAGTCTAGATAAGGATAAAGGAGGTTCTAAAGGAAAGGATTAAAAGTTTAAAGAGTACCTTGAGAGGGTGAAGTCAGGTTCTTGAAGAAACCTAACTGGTGCAAGGCTATTTGAGTTCTAGGGGCTAGAACTCTTGAAGCAAGGTTCAAGAAGGAGCACTGTCCTTGGATCGACTCATATGTGGATCATCGCTGGAGGGCGAACACTTGGGCATCTTACGAAAGTAATACTTTACTAACTTAGAATTCAAGAGGTATACTTCCTAATACTTCTTGTATTTTTATGTTTTGATTGTTATTGTCAAGGATTCTTGGGTTCTAGGGTTTCGATGCACCTAGATGTTTAAATAAAAAGTTTAAACACCTAGACCTTTCACTGTGCCATCAAAACTGAATAGTGGTATCAAAGCAATCTTGATTGATACAATCAAAGGGTAGCATGTTGGCATGATTTGAATTTCCTAGGGTTTCGATTTGGACCAAGAGTTGGGTCTGATTGAACATCCAAACCCTAGTCATGTTTAAGATTTGTTTTGACACTTTACTTCAAACTATATTGTCTTGATTTAGTTTGATTATGCATCATTATGGAATGTATGAAGTACATTATGAAATATAATCTAGATACTGATCACCTAGGTGTTGGGAATAGTGTCCCAAAGCCAATCGTCAGCCTGTTGACAGTTGTGCTCATTTTTGTATATGTACATGAATTATGAATTAATAAAATTATTTTGATATTTTTTCATCACAAATATTTCATCTTCTAATGAACTCCTATATTGTGGTGAAGTCCTTAAGACTATTTAGACTTGACAAAAGAGGATTTGTCGTTTAGTCCTTAAATCTGTTCGCGACCAAATGATACGTTGTTACCAAGGATGACAACGTTTATCAAGCATAGGTCGTTGTGTGCCATATAGGTTGGTTATCCTCTTAACCAAAGAGTGTGGAGACACTGGTATGGCATACAGGTGAGATGTAAGAGTACATCTGCACTGAACGTGACCGACTCCGGAGCTATTTCTGCTGTCAAGATTTGCTCCGATGGAATATGGGTATAAATATCCCTCCGATCTGAGACCGTCACAGTGACTTGCAAGCAACTCACTGCACTTAGCCACTGGACTACCTGAATTTCCAATTCAGTGACGGAAGGCTGCTGGGTGTAGTCAAGTACTTGACTTGTCAGTGCATGTGTCAAGATGAGATTGACCACTCCAGTTAGGAGCTGTGTACAGTCATATTTTAATTTAGCAAAACCTTGGCCAGGGTAGTCCTAGTGAGGAGTCACAAGACTGTTTGAGTTGAGCACGATTCGGATGATCTGATCAGGGTTGACAGTTTAAACCCTGAGTCGTCCTAAAACATAGGGGTCATAAGGATGAATTATACAGTAACCATATTCACGTAGGTTCTGAGTGTTGCGATTGCAACTCTTCGACCTATCCGGATGTCGGGTACCATTGCTAGATGGTCAC
>KE506433.1:0-12439 GCA_000441515.1 Elaeis oleifera
GCAGCATACAAGGTCTATATAAACCCTGCTGCACCTAGGGTTTCGAGGTAGAAGTTATTTTATGCAAAAAACCTAATAGCTGCCACCTCCTCCCTCTTCTCCATGTCCTCCCTGCTCTCCTATCTCCCTCTTCACATCCAAGGAGTTGGACATTCATCTGGTGCAAGAAAAAGGCATGGTGACGCCTGGAACAGGAAGGCTGCAGGGCATCTTCGACAGGCTGCTGCTCCAACTTCAGAAGGAGTTCTGAAGTACTTTCAAATCAGATAGAGATCTGATTTTTGGAGTGTATATTTGCGAGGGGAAGACGTTCTATATTCTACCTGAGTGGATACCGGTAGAGGTCAGGCACTTGCATGGCTATATCAGAACCTCAGGCTGTGCTGCGATCATCTACAGGGTAATTAGATTACCCTTGAGGTACTTCTTCTTTCGTCATAGTTTTAGATTTAATTTTAGATTTTAAATATCAGATAATAAGATTAGATCTAAAGATTTAGATCTGAAATAAATGTAGGATAAAATTTTAAATTTATTCCACTCCAGATTTGATAAAATCTGGAAGATCCTATGAGAAAAAATAGTTTTCCTCCTTCAAGAAGCAGTAGAAGGTCATGTTTCTAATTAGAAATCAAAGAAATTTAGCTAAGAAGAAGGTGATCTATTGATAACCTAATTTGGAAGAAAAGATTGCTGCTGGTAGGAAGGAAAAGAAGACTGTGTTTGTGGCTGTAGTGCTCCAGCTAATTAAGATAAGAATTTCAAACTCTAGACTAAATTTAGATTAAATTCTGAATGATAATTATAAGACTTGATGTTTTGGAGAATTGAAAAATATGAATTGGGAACTTGAATTGGAGAATCAGTGTTGTTGCTGATTTTATTGAAAACTGGCTAAACTGTCTCAGCAATTAGATGATATTATTATGTTGGCTGAACTTGGGATAGATAATAAAGGTGAAAAATAGTTAAATTGCTGGAGGTTCTAACATTTATATTTGGGTTTAGCTAATCCTATATAGGGCAAAATAGAATAGAATAAAAGTGAAAGCTAGAAGAGTTAAAGAATCAGCCTAAAAGCAAAGTGTGCATAGTCTTGTTCATGCATCATATAGTATTGTATTTATCAGTGTTTAGTAATATTTTAGGAGAGGAAAAAAGTTCTTGATGGGGATGCTTAGGGTCAGTTGAATATCAAGATGGTATAGCAGCTATCATGAGATGAGTGGATTTTCTATCTAATCTTAATTTTTTTTTTATAGTATTTGCTATGAAAGAGATTAATATTAAAAGTAAGTTTAATTTCTGTTGTTCCTCAGCTTATGTACGTATATGCAAGCATGAAAATAGAAAGTGAACCTTATAGAAATGTTATTCAAGAATATATATGTGTATGTATATTCAGTTTGGATAGAAGTTTGTCTTAGGTTGGAAATATTTTTGAGTCAGCTTTTCAACATTTGAAATTTAGCTTTTCAATATTTGAAACTTTATTTAGCATTAGCATCAGCATTAACATCAGCATGAGCATTTTATATAGCATAAAAATAGTTAGCACCACAAACAATAAAAAAATAGCAAAAAATTTAGCATGTCCGATGGGGCTTATCAGCAGCATACATTGCTACGTATCAGCTATCCATAAAAGTGGTGCTCTGTGGTATAGTCGGCAGTAGCCTAGTAGCAGCATAACTCATTACATGGTTCATTCTTGTCTAGCATATTAAAGTTTGAAAGTGTATCAGCAGTTTCAACTCTATGTATTATATTTAGTATTACAGCTAAATATTTTATTTTTCATTGTTAGATGGTTTATCCGTTCCCTGGGACTTAGGTCTCATTCTCCCTCACTTTTTTTATTACAGTTTTGGAGCATCTTAGCCAATTATAGAAGTAAAGTATCAGCATCTTTATCAGTATAAGTACTAGAAAAATTGATCATGTTAGTTAATAAGAAGGATATGTTTTAAGATATTT
Source organism: Elaeis oleifera (assembly GCA_000441515.1). Classification (NCBI taxonomy): domain Eukaryota; kingdom Viridiplantae; phylum Streptophyta; class Magnoliopsida; order Arecales; family Arecaceae; genus Elaeis; species Elaeis oleifera. The sequence goes on from KE506433.1 coordinate 1,978, forward strand.
GGTATATTTGAGCTGTTCATATTAGCTTATGAGAGGAATATATTTTGAGTTGTATTATATATATTTGAGTGATGAAAATCAGTAAATATTAGATGCATTTTATTTTTTGGAACTGTATATATAGAGCATAGTATGATGAATAAAATCTTGAGTTTGATTTTGAGAGATGATGAGATAAATTGAAATATTTATATTAGCGGATTGAGAAGTTGATTGAATTAAATGAGAGTAGATTATCAGAAGATGGTCGAAGTTTATAGTATCTTATAAAGGATGTTAATAAAGCTCAGCTTAGCTATAATCTTATCGTACCCTCATCCGGTCTAGGGATGCAGTGTTACATATTTGGTATCAGAGCCTAGGTTTATGATCATTTAGGATTATGATTTAAGTAGCATGAGAACTTGGGTTATAATTACTTAAGATTGTGGTGCAAGTAATATTAAAAAGTAGTGGTTCAATTATAAGTATTTCTTTAGATTCTAGAAAATGATATATCTTGAGCATAAGCTAGATGATTATCAGAAATTAAGATATAATCTCTTGTGATACTATAAATATTCGAAGGCCAGAATGACTTTAATAAATATTTAGTATTTAGTAAGATAAATGAACCAGTGTAGCACAGCGGAAGCGTGGTGGGCAGTATGTGTAATCATAAGTAAATATTATGATGAGAGAGAATGAGTCTTATAAAGTTGGAAGTCGATAATAACCAAGAGGAGTAAAGCAACTAAAATTAGAATAAATAAGAAAGATATGAATTATTATTGTTCAAAATAAGTTTATACATACTTGATAATTAAAATATTCTAATTTGAGTTTATTTGAGTGCTAGTTTATGTTGGAAGACTCAAAGTGGTATTCATGTATTTAAAAAATAGTATAATTATGTATGTCATTATGAAAGATTGGCATGTTGGCTGAATAACAAGTTATATTTTGATTGATCATCATAGATACAAGTAATAAATAAAAGATCTTTTGAGTATTAGTATATTTGGTGATAAATCTTAAAAGTCGAATAGATCATGAAGCTATGAATTATTAGATCATGAAGGTAGTATGTGGTGAGTAAGAATCAAGTTATCATTCTTTGAAAAGAGTTTGGTGGAAAGAAAAGTAAGGATTCAAATAAAAGTTGCAAGCATGACAAGTAGAGGGATGTTCTAGAGTTCAGAAGAATAAAGGTAGATGTAACTTATAAAAAGAAAATAAAGAAAAGAAAGGAAAGAATAAGCAGGTATTAGAAATTTGATATCAAAGAAAATTTTCAGTTGGAATTATGATGGTTAAGAGAGGAAGACTATAGTAGAATAAATGCTAAAATGATCAATATAAATTGGAAGAATGTCCAAGATTAAATAAGGGTATCTTTACCATTAAGATGTTAGTTGTGGGTTGATATATGAGCAAAGATGGTGGAATTTTCCAATAGATTGCATGGGCATATGCATATCATAGTTGATTGCAAATAATGTTACCTAGCAAATTAGCCTAAAAAGGGGATGAGTGGTCTCTGAGTCGACTTATCTAGTTAATGAGTCGACTCGATTCTCAGTCGGTAGAATTGTGATTTTTTGTGATCTTTATTCTCTGAGATCAAGTCAGCTCGATTTCTCTCCAAGTCGACTCATTTTTTCTCCAAGTTAACTCCAAAATATTTGGAGTCGATTCGATCTCAGGCCATAGAATTTGATCTTCTATTTTCTGTGGCGGAGTTGACTCAGTTTGATTTTGAGTCGACTCGACATCGTGTCAATCTTGTGTGCCAGCCTCAGAATTGTTCCCAAGTCGACCCCATTCTATCTTGAGTTGACTCAAATTCTTTAGATGATCTTTGTAACACCCTGAACTGTGAATATGGAGCTAGAGAAAATTGTATTCATAGTTAGCATCATTACGGCATGTGGCATAGCATATTAGTCATGTTATATTTGAATGTTAGTTAGTTAGTAGTAACAAAGCCTAAATATAGTTGTGAATTAAGAAGAAAAATGATTGGAGGAATTGAAATGATGATAGTGATATGGAAGTTGAATTTTGATGGTTATTAATTCTGGAGTGAGTTGATATTTGGAGAAATATTTTAGGTAATATATGTGTGGCAAATTTTGTGGTGAATATTCATAATAATTGATAATTTCTGCTACTTAGCCGACTCAATCAGGGGGTTGAGCCGATTAAGTCTCAGGGTAGTCGTGCCAGACAGAAAGCTGAAGTTTTAGAGAAAACTGATGTTGCACGCAGGTGAGTCGACTAAGTTTTATGCTGAGTCGACTAAATTTTGGACTAAGTCGGCTCAGTCTTAGGTGAGTCGACTAAGCTAAAAGAAGAAGTTAAGTGGCAGGATTCAGCCGATGAGCCTTATCTAGGGGATTTAAAAAAATATTTTCAAGAGGATGATTCATCAACTATTTTATATAAGGGGTAGAAAACCAAGTTATTTGCTGGCCAAGTCATAGGGTTGACACCTGCAAAGTAATTCTTAAAAATTTCATTTTCAAGGTTATCTATTACTTCCACCAATTTTCATTGTTCTATTGTTCTGGTTCTTAGGTAAAACTAAGGAAATAGAGAAGGGACAGGAGTTGAAGAAGGTAGTTTCTCAGTTAAATTTAAGGGGAATTTAGTTGGAAAAGAGTGAATTGATGATAAACTCCTTCAAGAGAAAAGAGGTGCTGCTGGTGGAAAAGAAAAAGTTTATGTTATTAGTAGCCATTTAAGGTGAGTGAACTTCCTCTAACTTTGGTGTTTTTATTGTATTTCATTATGAGAATGGTTTACTTTGAAAGAAGTTAGTTTCTTATTATTCTACATCATGTATGTATATTTATGCAATCAAGAAAATAGGAATTTATTTCTATTGACAGATTGCTTATGAAAATATATTGCTTGTGAATATGTTTGTATATGGGAAACTGGTTTGGACAGCAAAGTATTAGTGGCATGAAATTGTATTGTATCAGCTTATCCGCTTTTGAGATTCATCATGTTAAGCAAGGTATTAACAAGGCAGGTTGTCTATGAGAGTGGTCCATCTATGGGATGTGTTGCCTTAATAGTGAAGGGACTTATTAATAAGACAGGCTCCCCATGGGAGTGGTCGACCTATGGGATGTGTTGCCTTAATGGTGATGAAATTTACTAACAAAATAGGCTGCCGATAGGAGTGGTCCATCTATGGAATGTGTTATCCTAATGATGTAATATACTTGTGAGGGCTTACCAATATCTAACAAGGTAGGCTGCCCATAGGAGTGGTCCACCTATGGGATGTGTTGCCCTAGTGGTGAAATAAAGATGTGCCATGGCATAGTCAACGGTAAACAGTTGTTGTGTTTTAAAATAATCTCTTATATGGCTTGATCTTTCACATGGCTTGATTCTTATTTAAATACCATAGGGCCAAGTAGGTGTATGATGTATGTTATTATGTATAATATCTTCATTGTTCACTTATATTTAAAATGAGCTTTTACATGGTTTATTCTTGCTTAGTACACAAATGTTTGAAAGCTATCAATAGTCTGCCATATAAGTTATTATGAGCATCGTAGCAAAAAGGTGTTGGGAGTGTATTAGTTTACTCCAGCTGTGCACAATATATGGTATTATGAGTATATAAGCTATACTTTTCAATATTTTTTTACTATTAGATGGCTTATTCACTCATTGGGACTCTGATCTCATTATGTTCTTTTTTTTCTTTTGTTAACAGATTAAAGTACTGTAGCTCAGCATAGAGAATTGCACTAATAGTGCTCATACTAGTAGAGGCTATTCATGTTAGCTTGTTGAAGGAATATATTTGAAATGTATTATAGGTGTTTAAGCTGTGAAAATCAGTAAACGTTAAATGTATATTATGTTAAATAGTTTGTACAGGGCATAGTGAGATGAATAAAATCCTGGTTTGATTTTGAGAAGTGATAAGTTATTTTGAAATGCTTATGTTAGTAGATTGAGAAGTTCATTGAGTTAAATGTGAATAGATTATCAGCTCAGCTATAATTTTGTATTTTCCTTCGTCCTTATTTAAGGTGGGTGTAGCACCGTCGTCCAATTTTAGGGGTGGGGTGTTACATCTTTTTACATGAAATTTATCTCCAATTCATGCGTAATTATTCAAGGTGTTCTTAATTGATTCTAATCTCATTTTAATGGTATTCTCTATCTACAAAGACATTCCTAGAAAGAATTTGAGAGACAATAGTATATTTTTATGATTCAAGATTTGGTTAGCATCAAAATTATCCTTGAGGTCAGTGAAATTGATGATTGCAATTACATTTTAGAGAAAAATAGTACAATAGTATAGGCAATATTAAGATTGAGTTGAAAACAGCCACCAATAGGAGATAGAGTTTGAGAAGATGAACTAGTGTGGAGAAGAACAATAGTTGTGTTCTTGAGTTATACCATTAGTTAAAGTTTTGTAGTAGAACCATAGCATAGAGGAAGCCACATAGAAAAGAGAAGATGAAATGGAAAACAAATATCCACATCTGGTTCAAACTAAAAGTAATGAAATTTGGGATGAAATTCTTTAAAGGAGGGGAGAAATGTAACACTCCGAACCGAGAATGTTGTGACTTGTGATATTTGAAACTTGAATTCGTATGAAGTATTTATTTATATATTTGGCATAGCATTTCATGCATGATATACTTGAGCATTTGAGTATGAATTGATTAGCATTAATAAAGCATAAGTCTAGTAAATATTTAGAAAATAAAATAATTAAGAAACTGGATCAATAATAGTAGCATTAAAGCTAAATTATGGTGGTTATTGAGCATAGAATAAGCTGATATTTGTAAGGATGTCTTAGATGATATATATATATAATAGATTCTATGGTATAGATTTATGAAATATAAAGAAAGAAGAGTAGTGATATTTTGTTATTTGAAGAAAAAGTTATTGAGAATTGCTTAGTGATCGTGAAAATTAAACTTGAATGGTGTAGAAGAAAGATGAAGAAGTATATTACAGCATTGAGACCTTAGCAATATGAAGAAATAGTGAGAAATATCAGAATATACATAGTGTAATTGAGATTGAATTTGCCTGGTAAGTTAGAAGAGAAATCATCCTAAGTTTGATAAAAAATTCATAGCTTATATGGAATTGAAGATGCAAAATCAAGCAGAGTTAAATTGAGTTGAAATGAATAATTAATCAGAGATAAAATTGAAGAATTTAGTTAGACTAAATTATATGAATTAGTATACATATTGGTGGTAGTGTGTGTGTGGTGAGCCGACTAAAATCCAAACAAGCTGACTCGACCGTAGGAATCAGTAAAAGCAGTGTGGGTCCTAGGTGTCTTGGGTGTTGATTTAATGAGGAATTTCTAAAAGGGTTTACTCAGCAGCTTGTTACATAAAGAAACATAGAAATCCCTCCTAGTAGCACCTCAGCATGTGCATTAACGGTTGGTCATTTATGAGATTGACAAGTGGCAAGCAGCTCTCTTATTTTATTCTCTTCTAAGCCTTATCCACCAATTCTTCTCTACTGTTGTTTCAGTCCTTTAGTTAAACAAAAGGGTAGAGAGGGAGAGAAGCTGTAGAAGGTCATGTTTCCAATTAGAAATCAAAATAAATTCAGCTAAGAAGAAGGTGATCTATTGATAATCTAATTTGAAAGAAAAGATGGCTGATGGTAGGAAGGGAAAGAAGGCTATGTTTGTGGCTGTAGTGTTCTTGCTAATTGAGGTAAGAACTTCAAACCCTAGAATAAATTTAGATTGAATTCAGAATGATAATTATATGACCTGATGTTCTAGGGAATTGAAAAATATGAATTATGAACTGGAATTGGAGAATCAGTGTTGCTACTGATTTTATTGAAAACTGGCTGAACTGTCTCAGCAATTAGATGATATTATTGTTTTTGTTGAATTTGGGATAGATAATGAAAGTGAAAAATAGTTAAATTGCTGGAGGTTTTAAGGTTTATGTTGGGGTTTAGCCAATCCTAAATAGGACAAAACAGAATAGAACAAAAGTGAAAGCTAGAAGAGTTAAAGAATCAGTCTAAAAGCAAAGTGTGCATAGTCTTGTTCATGCATCATATAGTATTGTATTTATCAGTGTTTAATAATATTTTAGGAGAGAAAAAAAGCTCTCGAGTGGGGTGCTTGGGGGGAGTTAAGCATCAAGATGGTATAGCAGCTATCATGAGGTGAGTGGCTTTTTCTATCTAACTTTGATGCTTTTTCTTATAGTATTTGCTATGAAAGAGACTAATATTAAAAAGTAAGTTTAATTTCTATTGTTCTTCAGCTTATGCATATATATGCAAGCAAGGAAACAGGAAAGTGAACCTTATTGAAATGTTATTTAAGAAATATATGTGTATGTGTATTCAGTTTGAACAGAAGTTCATTTTGACTTGTAAATATTTTTGAGTCAGCTTTTGAACATTTAAAATTTAGCTTTTTAGTATTTGAAACTTCATTTACATTAGCATCAGCATCAGCATTAACATCAGTATGAGCATTTTATATTGTATAAAAACAGCCGACACCACAAACAGCAAAAAATAATAAAAAATTTAGTATGCTTGGTGGGGTTTATCAGCAGCATACATTGCTACGTATCAGCTGTCTATAGAAGTAGTGCTCTATGGTATGGTTGGCAGCAGCCTAGCAGCATCATAACTCATTACATGGTTCATTCCTGTCTAGCATATTAAAGTTTAAAATGTATCAGCAGTTTTTGCTCTATGTATTATATTCAGTATTACAGCAAATATTCTTGTTTCTCCATTGTTAGATAGTTTATTTATTCACTGAAACTTAGGTCTCATTCCCCCTCACTTCTGTTTATTGCAGTTTTGAAATATCTTAACCAGTTATAGAAGTAAAGTATCAGCATCTTTATCAGTATAAGTATTAAAAAAGACTAGTCATGTTTGTTAATAAAGATATGTTTTGTGATATTTAGTATATTTTAGATGTTCATATTAGTTTGTGAGAAAAATATATTTTGAACTGTATTATATTTATTTGAATTATAAAAAATAATAAATATTAGATATATATATATTTTTTAAACTGTATATACAAAATATAGTATGAGATGATGAGTTAAGTTGAATTGTTTGTGTGAGTAGATTGAGAAGTCGGTTGAATTAAATGAAAGCATGTTCTAACGAGGAGATCAAAATTTAAAATTTATAAAAATATTAATAAAATTTAATATAATTATAGTTGCATCCGTACGAAAGCTTCACGCCTGTCAAACCGCGTCCGTACGTTCCAGCTTTCCTTCTTATCCTGCATTAACGTTCGTGCGCTCCCTTCCCGTGTCTTCGTAGCACGTACATCAGCTGCACCCGCTTCAATGCCTGCTCATGCCCAGCCACGCCCAAGCCACGAGCCCCTTTTTGTTCTACGTGCCCGCATCCACGCTCCGCCCATCACATAAAGCTCCCACGCCAGCCACGTCCGCGTCTCTTCTTCATTTTCCAGCGGGCCCACTTCAAAACCCATGTGGCAGCACCTCCTCCCAAGTCCCTGTCGTTCCATTTTCCACTTGTTTAATTAGTGCCGTTCCAAAAGCCCACACGCGCCACCCTACTTCAGCGCCCGGCCACAACCTTTCCATCTTTGGATTTCCTTTTTTTTTTTAAGCCAACGTGGGCCCTCCTATTAAATGCCCATCCTAAAGGCCATTTCATGCATGCCCCTTCTTTCTTCAAATACCGCACGTGTCCCTCTTATTTTGGTAGGTGGCATGCGGGCGTTGCTTGCTTGGATCCAAATCTGCTAGTTATTTTTTTTGGGCTTGAATCCAATCCAGACTAGTCTTTTGAAGAGTGCATGAGTTATAGGTTGCTTAAAAAATGAGACGCTTCAAATTTGTGATTTTATCTACTTCTAATTATGTAATTAATTTTTTGATAATTTTTTAAAAAATAAAAATAAAAATTTAAATAAATAAAATTAATTATTAAAATTTAATATTTTTATACCATAATATTATATCTATCATTCAGTCATCACATCGGTCACAGCATACTGGATGTCCAATTCCATGTTACCATGGGGCATCATCAAAAAAATTGTCAGGCTACGGGGTTTGCTTTGGTATGGCAAGGAAAAGCAAAAAGTGGGTAGAAAGCTGTTAACCTGGTCCTAAGTCTACCGTCCCAATAAACTAGGAGGAATGGGAATCATTGACTTTAAGCTATACAACTGGATACTGTTTTGTAGATGGTGGTGGCACTTGCTCAAAGATGACAACATATGAAAAAATCATCGGGTAAACCGGTGCTTGCAGGTTATTATTGACAGCAAACTATAATGCTGGAAACACTCCCTCGACGGTAGTTACCTGAGTTCTGGAGAAAGGTACATGGGAGCTCTGTTCCACACTTTAGTAAGATTCATAATTCGAAATGGGCAGCGTGCTTCCTTCTGGTATGACTCCTGGTTACACTATCAACCTTTGAAGGAGAAGTATCCGGGATTATTCATTGTTGCTCCAAAGAAGGATATTACAGTAGCAGAGGCATATACTTTAATCATGAACAATAGCTACTGGCCCCCACATACCAAACAAACAATCACCCAGACCTCCAGAAGTTGAGGCAAGAAGTAAGTATAGTAGAATTATCAGAGGAGCCTGACAGCCTTGAATGGAAGTGGATTTCCACCAGCAAATTTTCAATAAAACATTGCTTTTTCTTCCTTATGGATGGTGGTGTGAGACCTTTTTTTCAGCAAAATAGTATGGGGTATTAGAATCCCAGAAAAATTAAATACTTCATTTGTCTCAGCTTCTATGATAAAATCCTAACAAAATCAAATCTTATTAAGCAAGGGTGGAAAGGAAAGGATAGTTGCTTGCTGTGTGATTCATGAAGGAAATGAACAGGCATTTCATGCATGCATTCTCAAAATTTTTAAATAAATACAGTAAAACATAATTAGATTAATCATATTAATCAAACATACATATGATCTAATCAAAAAATATCTATTCTAGAATCTATGACGTGAAATATTATGCATAAAAATTTGAAAACCGAAAACACATAGATCAAATCTATGTGATCAAAATAATACTGTAGATCATATCTATGGTAAACCTGAGTTCAGAACTCGATATCTGAATGTGGGTAGTTGATCACCACAACTGTCAACCATGGATTTGTGATCCTTCTAATTACTCACAGCAGCATAGGATGTCCAGCTTTCTACAAGACGTTCACATGAAGTCCTGGCGCTAATTGATCTCCCCAAGAGTGCTAGCTCGCACGGAGACCTTCTTGATGGCTGATCTGCACCCCTCTTCTGATCTCACAGACTCTTCTGAAGGATGAGAAGGATGTCTAGGATAAGGTAAGGTGGAGGAAGATAATGATCGAGGGAAACTGATTTTCTCTCTTTTCTCTCTCCCAAATCTTAGACCGAACTTGAGGGTATGCATGCCTAGAACGAACCCATGCCCAGAAAGCTTAGCACCCACTTTTTCTTCGATGAAAACTCTTCTCATGAAAAACCTCTCTTAGATCTCTCAACGCATGCCCAAAAGCAAATCTTCTTAAGGTTGGCATCCAACCATTTGGATAAGGGAAGTTAGGATGGGATAAGAATTAGTTTGAATCAAATTCAAACTATACAAACTTGAATTCAAATTCAAGTTGATTTTTGAATCTAAATTTAAATCAATCTTATCCCGACCTTTAGGGCATTGAGAAGGGGTGAGAACCATTCAAAATGGTGTGGAAAAATTTCATGCAAATCTGATTTGCGTGAGAGAAATGTTGGCATGGATAAGATGGTTGGCGCTAGGGTTTGGTCCAATCCAATTAGACTCTTGGGTCTTTGAAATTTGATCTCAAACCAAATCTTGTTTGGTCAGTCTCAATTGAATGAGTGAATCTAATCTAATTAGGCATCAAACCAACTCGATTAAATTCTAATCCAATCAGAAATTAATCAAGCTCAAGTTCTGATCAAATTAGGAACCAATCTTTCTTAACGATCAGATCATCTCATAACCTAATTGGGTCAGACCTAACTGAATCAAATTCAATTAAACTTGATCTGAACCTTAATGCTCTATCAAATTAAGCTTACACTACAAAAATTTGATTTTTACGATAAAATTTTTCGTCGCTAAAGATAAAATTTTCATTGCTAAAACTATTAGTGACGAAAATTTTCGTTACTAAAAGTTTGTAAAGAAAGCCTCATAGCAAAAGGTCTTAGCGATAAAAAAATTATTTCATCATCAAAATAGTCAATCGGACGACGAAAAAGTTTGCAGCATTAGCGACGAAATATTTTTGTCGTAAGAGCTTAGACTTTCATCGCTAAAATTATGATGAAAAGTATTTTCATTGTCAAAAATCAATTATTACTCATTTAAAATTATTATTATTATTTTAATTTTAACGATAAAAAATAGTATTTGGTCACAAAAATTAGCGATGAAAAAAA
>KE506433.1:159870-170864 GCA_000441515.1 Elaeis oleifera
AGTGATGAAATTATTTTTGATGAAATATTGATCACCAAAAAATATATTAACGATAAAATAATTGGTCATAAATAATTTTTAATAATTTAAAATATTAAATATTATATTAAATTATTAGAGACGAAACTAGTTTCATCGTAAATAATTGCTAATTTAGTAGCGATAAAAATTTTCATCGAAAATTATCATATTTACGATGAATCTTTTATATTGTTAATATTTTTTATAATTTTAATTAAATTAATAGCGATGAAAGTATTTCATCGAAAATAATTTTTTTATTAGCGATGTAATTATTCATCATAAATTACTTTTTTTACGATAAAATTTTTTATCACGAATAGGTTTCAAAAAAAGTTTTTTTAATGATAAAATTTTTAATCGATAATATCGATTATTGACGATAAAAATTATTTTTTCATCATAAAAAATTATCAATGATGCCATTATTTACGACTAAATATCAGTGATGGTAATTTTATCGCTAATAACTATTACCGATGAAAATAAATTATTAACAATGAATTTTTTGCATCACTAATATCCTATTCTATTGTAGTGTTAGCGAATTACTTTATTGCAACTCTTGCACTGGATTAATTATCAATCATATTGACGATTAGACCCACTAGCAATTTATAATCGCTAATCAACCATCTAATAGGATAAAGACCTCTTTTGTGCATGATCCCATAGGTTCTATTCTGTCTGATAGTGAGATATACTGTGATTCTTATCATAATATCATCGAAACTCCTATTGATGGATTGAAATGATTCCAACTCTACCCATCAAGGGTTATCGATCATAAAGATGATGCTCGATGAGTCTCATGATCCACCAGTGACACCTAGCAGTATGTAGTGATAATTCAGTAAATAAAATATTGAACATCTAAGTGCAGTTACCATGTAGTTCAGCTCTTTTGTCATGAATTCCGATAAGACATAGGTCAAAGATAACTTGTCAAATCCATTCGTCCGTTATATGCTAGATTCAATTGACTCAAGTCCATATGAAATCTTATAGAAACTCTTTTCTATCATTTACCTATCATGGCCATGAATTTTAGGACTCAGTCTCATGAACTGCATAGGACCACTCCCTGTCTGTCAGGATCGACAGATCCCATTTGGTGCATACCCTATTCCTATAATGGACCTACTGTAGCCAACATATACTATAAGATTTCGAATTGTTAGGTAACTAAGTGATTATCCAATCAAACTACAGCAACCCTACTATGAACAGTCGGGCACCGTAGGTCAAAGAATTATCTACACAACTATAACATCGAGTAAGTCACTGACGAGTGGACAGCCATCCAAATGACTCTTGTGTTGGTCATGCTCAGTACCCTTAATCTCTATCAAGCACCTGCACCCTCACTCCAGTATCTCCACACTGTTGACTCAAATTCATCTACCTATGAAGGGAAGCGATCCATACACTGATCTATCCAGATCAGTCATTGTTCCCATGACAATTCATCGATCGAAAGTATTTAGGAATTAATCACTATTGACATGTGCCTCAAATTCGTAACTCCTGAGAATGTGTGTCAACATCCGTTAATTTTCAAATGATTCATGGACATAATTTAAACACAACATGAATGAAAATAATCCAAATTTATTATTTCAAAATTTAATTACAAAATTATGTCCTTACTTTTTTCATGTGTACATGTGTCACCAATCTGGCTTCTAGAACATACATCTAATAAACTTTCACTTAACCTAAAACCAATTGGCCATGAACCTAAGCCTCATCTTCTCAAGGTGAGCTTCAGTCTTCTATTGGCTCAGCAGCTTGGTCAGTAGATCAGCCACATTCTCTATGGAGTCGATTCTTTATATCTCGACGAACTTTTTTTCAAGATATTTACGAATCAGATAAAATCATCACTCGATGTGTTTGGACTTCTGGTGAGATCTCGATTCTTTAGCTAGCGCTATGGCACCATTGTTATCTCAGAATAATGGAATGGCATCTGATGGCATCACACGCAGCTCCATAATGAAATTCTTGAACTAGAATCTTTTTTTAGCAGCCTTTGATGCAGCAATGTACTCTACCTCCATAATAGAATCTGTAATAATCGATTATTTGAAACTCTTCCAACTAACTGCACCACCATTACACAGGAACATAAAACCTAATGTAGACTTTCTATCATCAATGTCAAACATAAAATCTGAGTCTGTGTAACTCTATACTCACAAATCTCCTCCTCCAAAGATCAAGAAGAGATCCTTAATCCTTCTTAAATATTTAAGGATATTCTTCATAGCAATCTAGTACTTCTTATCTGGATTTGATTGATATCTATTTATGACACTCACAGCAAGAGTAATATCAGGTCGAGTATATGACACAACATACATGAAGCTTTATATAGCAGAAGCATAAAAGATCTTGCTCATACACTGAATCTCTTCAAGTGTGCTAAGGCACATCTTCTTTGAGAGATGAACTCCATGTCTGAAGGATAACAGACTCCTCTTAGAGTTTTTTATGCTGAACCGCTTTAGCATTTTCTCTATGTATAGTTGTTGTGATAAATCTAGCATCCTTTTAGATCTATCTCTATAGACCTTTATTTCCAAAATATAGAATGCTTCTCTAAAGTCTTCCATGAAAAACTCTTTAGACAACCAAACATTCACAGAAGTCATCGAGGGAATGCAATTTCTAATTAGGAGGATGTCATCCATGTACAATATGAGGAATATGACAGCCCTCCCATTGATCTTCTTGAACACGCATGGTTCTTTCGTTCTTAATGAAACCAATAATTTGATCACATCATTGAATTAAGTATTCCAACTTCAAGATGCTTGCTTTAGTCCATAAATGGACCTTTACAGCTTACAGACCTTGCGATCTCCATTACTAGATGTGAAACCTAAAGATTGCTCTATATAGATATCTTCCTCAAGATATCCATTCAAGAAGACAGTTTTCATATCTATCTGTCAAATCTCATAGTCATGAGCTACTGCAACAGCAAGCAGTGTTCAAATAGATTTAACATGGCTACTAGCGAAAAGGTATCCTAATAGTCAACGCCTTTATACTGACTATAACCTTTAGCCACAAGCCTAGCTTTAAAGGTCTCCACCTTTCCATCTGAACTGATCTTTCTCTTAAAGATCCATTTACACCTAATAGAAACTACTCTTGTTAGTGGATCTACTAAAGTCCAGACTTGGTTGGTATGCATTGGTCAATCTCTGATCTTATTACTTTCAATCATTTCTCAAAATCGATGTTTGGCATTATCTCATCATAGATTTTAGGATCATCAACATGGTCCCCATCACCTATGAGAAATATTTTTCTACATTTTCTTCCAGCATACCCATGTATCTTTCCGGAGGACATGTGATCCTACTGGATCTATGAGGTGGAACGGGTTCTACAGGCTCTATGGCTCGTTACTCTTTAGAGACACTCTCTTTGGGCTGAATTTTTCTCTCATTACCTCCATCCTAGATAAAATCTCTTTTCAAAAATTTGGCATACTAGCTCACAATCACATTGTGATCCTACGAGAGGTAAAAATAGTATCCTAAAGACTCTTTTAGATATCCTATAAAATGAGCTCTCATAGATCTAACCTCTAACTTGTCCATCTATTGTCGTTTGACATAGGCCAGACATCTTCAAATTTTAAGATAATCAAAATTTGGCTTCTTACCATACCATATCTCATATGGTATGATAGAAATGGATTTAGAGAGAATCCTATTAATTAAGTAATTGGTAGTCACTAAGGCATGTCTTTAAAGAAATAAAGGAGGTTGGTGAAGCTCATCATGGATCAAACCATATCCAATAGGATCCAATTTCTTCATTCTGAAACTCTATTGAGCTGAGGTATTCCAAGTAGAGTCCATTGAGAGACTATACCGTTTTCTTTGAGATAACCAAAAAATTCTTCACTCAGGTACTTTTTTCCTCGATCTGATCGAAGTACCTTAAGTGATTTTTTAGTTTGCTTCTCTACCTCAGATCTAAATTTCTTGAACCTTTCAAAAGCTTCAGATTTGTGTCTCATAAGAAATATATACTCGTACTGTAAAAATTATCGATAAAGATGATGAAGTAGAAATAACCTCCTCTGATCGGCACATCAAATAGGCCGTACACATCAGCATGTATCAGAGCCAGTACCTCAGTGGTCCTTTCTTTGTGTCTTATAAAGGATAGCGTAGTCATTTTTTCTTGAAGGCAGGATTCACGGACTGAAAATAACTCATCCAAGAATGAGTCTAAAAGACCATCGTTCACCAGTCTGTTAATCCTTTCTTCTCCAATATGACTTAGGCTAAGGTGCCACATATACTTTATGTTAATCTCATCTTTGGATCTCTTAGATCCAACAGCACTCACTATTTACTTGAAAAATTAACTGATTCATCTGCATCGACATGCAAATGATAGAGACTATTGATTAAGTGACCTCGTCCAACCATTTTATTTTAAAATAAATGATACAATGGTCCTTATTGAAATTAATTTTATAATCATTTTGTGCTAAGCATAAAATAGAAATTAATTATCTGCTTACATTAGGTACACAGTAACAGTCTCTTAGTTCTAGACAGAAATCAGACGGTAGTCGAAGAAAATAGATCCCTACGAGCATAGTAGCAACTCTTGCTTCGTTGCATACTCATAAGGTCATCTCTCCGAGCCTTAACCTTCTACATCCTTAAGATCTTGCATTGAAGTGCACAAGTGTACACTAGAACAAGAGTCTATTATCTAACTGGTAGTAGAAGAAATCGTTAGGTTAGTCTCGATCACGAGCAGATCCGACATACCTTCTAAAGGTGTGTCCTTTGAACTCTAGAAGATTTTTATCGGTATTTTCTGATCTAAGACACAACTTAGCTTCTCGAAACTTAAAATACCTTTCAAGTCTCTTAGCCAATCCTTATAGTTGGAACCTAACAATTGATTGATTTCTAAAATGTGGGCTAAACTATTAGAGGCAGACAATTTTCTACAGAGAGAAGTTTCTAGTTAACTTTTATAATTAATTTTAGTTTATTTAAAATTTTATTTAAAAATAAACTTAGCTCCTACTATTCTTTAGATCCCAAAACTCCTAAAGTTGGAAAGTGAAAACTCCTTCGCGAGTTAAGATTCCTAGTGGGTACTGTGGTCCTACCGATTGGCACACTACCTTACCTGATAGATCTTGATGAATATGTCAACCAATGAGTAGATAACTCTTACTCAATGCTTCTCAATAAATTACAGTAGACTTGGTCTCTAAGTCTTAAGACCTCAGCTGACAGATCTTGGCCTCAGTTCTTAGTTACGTCAAAATCACCATTGAGTGCGAGTGAAGCTATCATTGGATCCTCACCTGACAAATCTTGGGCCTAACCCCATCTCCATCCTGCAGCATCTCATGTCAATAGAATGATTGCTTCTCCCCTGATACAACTGAACCATTATATCCAGTCGAGAACAATCAACATCGGAGAGGGCACGACACTTTACAATGGTGAAAGATCCTACAACTTAATATTAACGAGGAGATTTTTAATTAGGTCTCTTTAATCCTAATTATTCATAACTATTATGACTAACCCTAAGTGCATGAGCTAGCTCGAATCATCAAGTAACCACATTAAGACTAATCAACCAAATTGGCCAAATAAGTATAAGAGTGATGGGGATCTCTCCATTGCTTTCCTTAGACACTAATAAATTTATCAGATCAATGAATAAATTAATTAAATAACTATCTCTTTTTAGATCGAATCAAACCACTTTCTTAGACACCAATAGGTCAATAAATTTCGAATAGGTTAGCTTGTGTAACTTAGGCTTGAGTCACTGAGCCAAATCAGGTCTTTGAGTTAATCGATCCAATTTGAGGCTGTTAATCGATGTGACCAATCTACAAATATTGGATTCATCTCGAGCATTCTTAACCTAATCCTAATCAACTTTTGATTAGGTTGGGTCAACCGCTAATCTCGATTAAGTCCTACCATGTACTGATTAATTATCCAAAAGTAATCGAATTATTAGACCTAATTGAACTATCCAAGCTCAAATCCTCATATTTTATACTTAAGATTAAGATCTTAAATTCTCAATTTCAGATTTTAATCTTAATTTGAGATACTTAATACTTAATTTCAGCTTTTTAATTCATAATTTTAGATCTTTAATTAAGTGTATTATGAATATGAGGTAGTTTAGATGTTGAAACTACTTTCAGATCTAAATTAACAATCTATATATCTCATACATAAGCATAAAATCTGGTCTAAACATGACCAAATATATCACATATATTTATTATAACATCCCGAACCAGGAAAAGAGGTGGCATTAAAATTTAAATTTCTTGAGAAGTATTTAGAAGGAGATAATGGAAGAATAAGATCATTAATCATGACATTGAAGTTTAGTTTTGATGGTAATTAAGTATAGAATAAATGACATCTTAAAGGATCTTTTAAATAAGTTGATATGGGAGGTAATTTTGAAGTATAAATTGATGATTTAAAGCAAAATTTTTGAACCCCAGGGGACTGGGTTGGCTAAGTTTAAAGATGGTCGGCTCAGTCATAGAAAATAGAGAGCATATCAGAAAGTAATGTGGTGGCTTGCAGGTTAGTCGACCCAGTTTTGAATTGAGTCGACTAAGTTGAACTGGATCGGCTCAGTCTCAGGGTGAGTCAGCTAACTTAGCAGGAAGGCTTGAGTAGTGGGTTCTGCGGGTGGCTGAACTTTTGATTTTTAAAATTATTTCTTAGGGAGGCTACTCAGTAGCTTTGTTGTATAAATAAAGAGGTAGAAATTTTGATGTTTTGCTGCTTATTTTGAGAGAATGACATCTGGCAAAGATAATTCTTTAAAATTTATATCCAAGGATATCTTTTTTCCTTGATAGTAAATTGATGTCTTTAGGTAGAAATCAAGGAGAAATTGGTTAAAAGGGAATAATTCTGAAATTAGAAGGAAAGGTTGCAGTTGGTAGAGAATTGAAGAAGTTTGCTTGGATAGCAGTGGGGTTCTACCAATTGAGGTAAGAATTTTGATCTCTAAGTTAAATCTAAAATGAATTTTGAATAATTACTATCAGGATTAAGGATTTGATGGGTTAAATTATGAGTTTCAGCAAATAGGGTATTATACTAGCTGAATTTAAGTTAAAATTTGGTGTTAACTGAATTTAGAATGAAGTGTGCAAATGTAACATAGTTGAATTATTGGAAGTTATAGAGTTTATAATGAGATTTAATTAACCCTAAACAGCATGAAGCTGAATCGAATAAAGTTGGAGTTAGAAGAGTTAGAAATCAGCATAAGAAATAAGGCATGTGTTTAAACTTGAATTAAGAGTGGGGTATACTGTTCATTTGCTGGAAAACATGCAAACAGTCTTAAAATTAATATCAGCCGAAGTTGGGTTAGTAGCTATAGTATTTAACTAAACCTCAAATCATAAACTGAAATTAAATTGAATTCTAAGTGATAGCCATGAGATTTAGTGCACCGAAGAATTGAAGTAAGTGAAGTATGAGCTTGAATAAGAGAATAGTGTGTTTTGCTGAAATTATGTTGTGTGGCATGCTCGGGTGATTTAATAATTAAATAATATAGTTATATTAGCTGAACCTGAAATAATAAAGGTGTTAAGCAGTCAAATTTAGTGAAATCCCTAGGTTTTATGTGGAGAGTTGGCTAATCCTAGATTGGTTAAGATAAGATGAAACAAAAGTCAGAACTAGAAGAAATAAGAATGAACCTAGGGAGGCAAGTGTGTGTGTTCTTTCATTTAGATATTATGTGGGAATTGTATTGATCTATATGAATTAACTTTATAGGAAGGAAGAAAGCTTTTGAATGGTGTGCTTTGGACAAGTCAAGTATCAAGGTAGTTCCGCAGTCATTTGTGGTGAGTGAGTTTTCCATCTAGCTTTGGTGTTTTCCTATCCTAAAAGAAATCTATTTTCTAATATTTGACAGCTCATATGTGTATATGTAAGTAGAAAAATAGGAATTAAACTTTATAGAAATGTTACTTTAGTACTTGTGTATGTGCTATGTTTTGACAGTAGTTTATCCTGAGTTGGGAATGGTTATTAGATAGTTTTTTTTTTCAGTAATTGCATTTTAGCTTTTCAGTATTTGAAAGTTTATCTAGTGTTCATTGAAAGGACAACCCATAGAAGTGATCAACCCCTAGGGTGTGTCCCTAATATTCTCTTTTAGCAGATGTTTGGAAGGGCTACCCATAGGACTGAACTACCCATGTGGGGTGCCTTGGCATCAGCATTTGCATTATATATATGGTATGAGTATCAAATCAGCCGGCACCTCCTGTGAAATATTATGCTTGTGGGGGCTTATTACTATCAAATTAGATATACCATCTCGACTACCATGATAGGGGTGCGCTGTGGGATAGTCGACGGTAAGCTAAGCAGCATGACTCATTTTTTGGTTCACTTTTATATATTACAGCTTGTGAATATTTGATAGTTGTTTAAAGTTGAACATGTTTCAGTATTTTGGCTAAAAGGTTTAGAATTATTTCAGCAAAGTACTTAAAACTTCAGAAATGATAGTTTCTATATCGTGTTAAGCATTAAAATTATATGTTCCTATTTTCTCCATTGTTAGTTGAAATTCTCACTCATTGGGACTTAGGTCTTATTATGTTGTTTATTTTACATTTCCTGGGCAGATTGTAGCTCCATAACTTAGTATAGCAGAGGTTGGATAGGTCAGCTGGAAGGAGCATGTTTTGAAGATAAATGCATTTTGAGATGTTAAATTTAATATACATTAATAATAAACGTTTAAGTCTTATATGAGGATTGGTACTTGTTGATCATGTTATATGGTTGTGTATGTATAAAGCATAGCGGATGAATGAAAGTATGGATTTGATATTGGGAAGAAAGCAGTTTGTTAATGAAATTATGTGTGACAATATTATGATAAGTTGATTTAATTGAACATGAGCAGGTTCAGTTAGAATTTTTCTCCTTTGTCCTTATCTAAGGATAGATTTACGCTTATTTAAGAGTGGAGTGTAGCACTTCCATCCGATAATTGGGAGTGGGGTGTTACATAGGTGTTATCAGAGCAAGATTTTCATGATGATTTGTGAGTATGTAAGAACAAATTATTGTTCAGAGCAAAGTTTATGATTAATTGAGAGTATGTTGGAATAAATTGTTGATCAGAGTTAATGGTTTATGATCAATTGAGGAAAAGCTAAAGTTTATGATCATTTGGGGTAAGCGTAGGTCTATAAGTAGTAAAGATGTTGATGTAAGTAGTATTGGAAGGCACAGGTGTAATAAAGGATTACAATGCATTCAAGTTAAGAGAAAGTAAGTTGAATTTAGATATTTAAAAGACTAGAATGATTTTCACAAAAGTATAGCATTTAGCAAGAGGAATGAATTGGATTTGTTAAATGCATGGGTATTATTTAATGGATTTCATTTCAATAAGAACTATCTCATGCAAGTGACTAATTCTATGATATTAACTGCAGATAATGGAGATTATTGATACATCCTCAAAGATAATATTGGTTGAGGGGTAAGGAAGCTAGGATTGTCAGACCCGATGTATGGGCAAGAGATGTGTGAAGGGAAATTTGCTAAATCTTTGTTGAGGTGATAGTGAATAGGAGAGATCCACCTCACGAAAGAGTAAAAACTTTTGGTCCTTTCGATGTTGATCAGCTGAAATCAGAGGAACAAGAAGTGACTTATACTCTCGATAATTTAAAGCACAGATTCCATTTTGAGGTGCAAGATATTAATTTTGAGGATAAAGAAGATTTCAAGCATTCCTATCAGAGAATGAGGGCTAAGTATAACATTATAAGTGCGGAGTTACAGCAGCTAAGATGGGATTATGAGCAACTAAGAGATATTAATCAAAGACATATTAATCAGATTGAGACGAGGACTTCCCCCAGACTCTGCATCATCTTTTGGAGAAATTGATATGGAAAAGAAAGAAGAGAAAACAAGCAAAGAAAGTCGGAGCTGCCAAAGATAGAGAGGTTATGTTAACTAGAGTTAAAAAAAAACTTTTGTATCAGTTAAAGTAGAAACATTTTGGCTAAGTTATCTGAGAAAAGTATTTTGGCTTTATTGTATATATTTTGGATTTGCCTTATTTAAGAAAATATTGGTGTATATACTTTAAAGTCATGTGTATAAAGTTATGGAGTAAATGAGCAAAGTTTTAAAGTTGTTTTAGGTTGTGATAAGTTGATATGTTGGATTTGAAAACTAGTAAGTGAACTGTAGCAAAATCTTTAAATTCTAAGAGGAGTTAAGTATAAGTTGATTTGCAATGATGATTTGAATTTTAGAATGTTTCTAAGTGGAAGAATCTGAATTTCAGAGACGAAATTCTTTAAAGGAGGGGAGAAATGTAACATTCCGAACTGAGAAAAAGGGGTGGCATTAAAATTTAAATTCCTTGAGAAGTATTTAGAAGGAGATAACGGAAGAATAGGATCATTAATCATGACATTGAGGTTTAGTTTTGATGGTAATTAAGCATAGAATAAATGACATCTTGAAGGATCCTTTAAATAAAGTTGAAATGGAAGGTAATTTTGAAGTGTAAATTGATAATTTAAAGCAAAATTTTTGAACCCCAAGGGACTAGGTAGGCTAAGTTTAAAGATGAGTTGGCTCAGTCGCAATAAATAGAGAGCATATCAGAAAGTAATGTGGTGGCTCATTGGTTAGTTGATCCAATTTTGAACTGAGTCGACTAAGTTGAACTGGGTCGGCTCAGTCTCAGGGTTAGTCAGTTAACTTAGTGGGAAAGCTTGAGTGGTAGGTTCTGTGGAGTGACTGAACTTTTGATTTTTAAAATTATTTCTTAAGGAGGCTACTCGCAGCTTTGTTGCATAAATATAGAGGTAGAAAACTTAGATATTTTGCTGGTTATTTTGAGAGAATGACACCTAG
>KE506434.1:176902-196845 GCA_000441515.1 Elaeis oleifera
TGAGAATTTAAATCAATATTAATTCAATACAAATAATTTGAATTTTCAAGATAAAACATGAAAATCATTTCTCAAAATGAATTAATATGAAGAACATCACATAAATGCTCAAATACATCCACAAGATCAAAACAAGCATGATGCTAAAATTCATAAAAATATTTTTTAAGATTAATAATGCTTTTCTTTATTACATTTCAAAATTATTTCTCACCCTATTTTTCATAATTAATGCTGGATAAATTTAATTTTCAACTATATGTCTCTCCCTTTAAATTAAGCATATTAAAATTCAGAATAACATTTTCTCCCCCCTTTTTCTTTCAAAATTTATAAAGTTGTACTTTACAATTTTTGTTACTCCCCTTTAGTTTTACAAATTAAGGCATTTTCCATCAATTAATTTTTTGAAGATCATAGTTTTGTTTTCTCCCCCTATTTTTATAGGTCAAGGTATTTTCAATTAGATAACCTTTTAAGATCAAATTATTCCCTAAGTATGTTCTCTCTCTTTTTGCAGAAATAAATTCTCAAGTTTAGTTATAAAATTATTTTCAGCTTTAAAGGTCCAATGATGATAAAGATTTTAGAACTATGGATTTGAATAGATGATTCATAGTAAAGCAAACATTTTTAAAATTATAAAGATTGTTTCTTTCTGTCTTAAAGAGTTATTAACCTCTTTGAGTTCAGAAAAAGATATAAAGTTCTGAATTTATCTCAAATGATATTATGTCAAAAATATATCAATAAAATATATTTGAGATAAATATTCATTTCTTTTGTCAAAAATAATATAATAAAATTTAAGACAAGAATGATACCATTGATATCAACTGAGAATTTTCTTAAGAAGAATCTTCTTGCTACCAATTGCAAAAATATTCTTTAATGGAATCAAATAATAGCTTGTTGAAAGATGTTTCTTTATACCACTTGATTTGAAATTCAAATAATTTTGAGAATTTTAAAAGGTGATAAATTATTTGAAATTGATATCAACAAATCATTCAAGGCAAATTATAAACTAATTTTCTATTAATCTTCAACAGATCATTTCATCCTTTTCACAAGAGATATTAAGCAATTAGGATTAGAAAAGGTATTAACTTCTCTGATTTGTCTCAAATAATATCTTATCAAGAATATAGACTTTCCAAAAATATATTTGAGATAAAGCTACTCTTTCTTTCTATCAAAAAAAATAAAGCACTAAAATGTAAGGTAGAAATAAGTTATCTGTAACAATTTAAAAAATTCTCTTTAAATATTTTGCTTTAAAGATAAATGACAGCTTTCTTAAAAAATTGATATGATATCAACTTCAAAAGATTCTAAAAAAGTATTTTTCAAATTCATCTTTTGTTATCAATCAATCAAATTAAATATGAGTATTCTTAAGCAATTCTTTTGGATCAGAAATGATTGATTATCAAAAATTAATGATCAAAAAATTTTGCTCAAAGCTAATTGAATGATCAAAACCTTCATTTAACTTCAAAAGTAATTTCTTTTGTAATGTTTAGATAATATTTTCTTAATTCTCTCATTTTTCCTTAGTTTGATTAATCTTCAATATCTTCCCTTAGTTTTATAACATATTTTAATCAAACATCATCAACCATACTTAATTTTCAAAAGAGGTCAGATTTTCATAGATTTGTTAAAATATAATTTCAAGACTTGATTAGTACATTCAAAATGCATGAGGACTACTTGTATCAAAAATATAGATTGCTAAGGATACTAATACATTAAAAAGGAGAATCCTACCATCGTAAGATGTGGGTCCAGACTAGCTACTAGGAGAGGGAGGTCTGATTTTGGTGGGAGAGGGGTTTGAGAAAGATTTCAGCTCGAAAGAACTGTGAAAAGATGAACAAAATTTTGAAGTAATTCAATCAAGAAATCCATCCTAGAAATAGGGGTTGACTCTTACTAAATCAAGAGTCAGCTTCTGAAGAGGGGTCGACTCCAAAAAAACTGGGAGTCAGCTTCTCATAGAACTATTTAAATTATTTTTCAGTCTCCAAGTCGACTCCACTAAATTTTGAGTCTACTCCTTGATACAAACCAGTTCAAAGGAGTTTCAAATTCAATGAAAGATCAATTTGAAGATTAAATTAGGGATTAAGAAAGTTATTCAAATCAAATTTGAAAAATTAAGGTTGATCAAATTTGGAGTATAAAAATCAAATTAGAAGAACTCAAAATGAAACTAGATAAAGGCTCTATGTATTTTGGTTCATCTAGGGTATTGTGTAGATCCTTAGGGGCTAGCTTATTATACAAAGTAATATATTAATCACATAATCTTTTATGGATGTCTTATCTTCTAATTACTTAGATCATGCAAATTTTAGGAGAATTTCAGTAATTCAAAGTTTTATAGGAAATATCAAAATTTAACTTAATTTATCATTTTGCAATCAAAGTAATCCATGCATAGCCATTCAAATTATAAGTTAAGTTTCACAAGTAAGCAAAATGTGGGAGACTAATACATTTTACTAAATTCAAAATATTTAAGCTCACAGGGCATTTGGTAATGCATAAGATAAAAGCCATAGTGATCAACACCCAAGCATTAGATAAATCATTAAACCACAGAATGTAATCATTTTAAGCACATCATCAAAATCAATCTATTATACTAATTCTATCGAAGCATGAAAATATTTCAATCAAGCAATTATAATATGAAACCATATAGAAAGATCATTAAAATCAATCAAACAAACATTAATGGTATGATGAGAAAAATTTAGATTTTACCAACATCATCACCCATCCAATTTCATTTCCAAGGCATCCATCCATAAAAAATTCTTCTTCATTCTATTGGATCCTTGGTATGCCTGCAAAATTATTTCATAATTTTTGGTACCCAAGCATTCTTAGGTCCATAGAGGTTAGTGGTCAATATTTCTTTTGAAATCCAAATTTGTTTAACCAATGTATGGCCAATTCTTTTAAAGACATTCCAAAATTTTGTGGCCAAATTGATTGCATTTAAAGCATTTAATACAATGATTTTCAGATGAAGCTTTTACAATCAGATTTTTAGAATGTTGCTATTTTCTTAGACTATTAAAATCAATTTTTGTCTTATTGAAAATAGTCTTACTATTATTTATCATTGATTGTAGATTTTGAAAACTAAGAGTAAACTTTTCTGCTATTAGTTTCAAAATCTCAATCTTCTTTCTTTACTTTTTATTTTCTTCCACAAGCTCTTTCTTTTCTTTTTGAATATTTTATTTCTTTTAGGGTAGATTTTAGATTTGCATTTTTCTCCTTCATTTCAATATTTCTTTGGCCAATGATTTTTCAGATTTCAACCTTTCTTCTTTTTCATTAGCAAAGATATTCTTTCTTTTAAGATATCTTCTTTTCATTCAATAATTTATTCTTTTCATTTTTTAAAAGAAGATTTGATCTTTTTAGCTCTTTTTTTCTTTGACCATGAGGCAAAGATTTATATTTTTCTCCTCATCCGAGCTTAAATTATCACTATCTCCCTATATTCCAAGTAATGCCTCCTTTTGGGGTGCTTTTTGCCACTAGTGACATGTTTCTTCTCTTCATTCTCCTTCTTCTTCAAGCTTTTCTTCATAAGAAACTTTTAAATTTCTTGAAATTAGTACCATGTCCCCATCATCTTCACCTTCTTCTTCTTCTTCATCTTCTCCCGATTCATCACTTTCTTCATAATATGTATTGGATTTGAAGGCGATGGTTTCCTCATGGGTTCCTCTTCTTTCTCTTTTTGTGCCATATTTAGCTCATGTGTCAAGAGAGAACCAATGAGCTCTTCTAGAGAAAGCTTGGTGAGATCTTTTGCTTCTTGAATTACCGTCACCTTAGCTTCCCATTCTTTTGGCAAAGATCTTAATACCTTGCACATAAGTTCATAGTTAATATAAGTCTTTCCAAGGCCATTCAAAGTATTAATTATTTTAGTAAATTAAGAAACATATCATAAATAGATTCATATTTTTTATTTAAATATTTCATATTTATGAATAAGTAAATTAATTTGGACTCCTTAACTTGGCTTATTCTCTCATTAGTCATTTCTAACTTTTTTAAATTTCTTTGTCAATGTACAAGTGGATATTTATTGAATTCATGTACATCAAGGAAAGAATAAAGAACATTGATGGCTTTGGTATTCAATTGTGCCATCTTCATATCATATTCATCCCAATCTTTTTCGATTTGGGAATGGATTTGCCATCAACTACAATTGTAGGTGTGTGTGGTCCTTTAGTTATGACTCTCTACTTGTTATAATCTAAAGCTTATGTAAATATCTTCATTTTAATTTTCAAAAGGTATAATTTGTGCCATTGAACAATGGTGGCCCAGAAGTGGATTGGCCTTCAGTGAATGAAACACCACATGGGGTTGCTATGATCTTTTACTCCTTGACTGTTAGGTCAACAATCAATAACAGAGCATCTGCTCTAATACCATTTGTTACCCAGAGGTAGCAACTTAAGAAGGAGGTGAATTAGATTCTTTAAAAAATTTAGCTAAATTAAACCTTAAGGGAAATATGTGCTTGAATCTAAACTAAGATGTGAGGTTGAGATGTAAACAAGATGATTAGCAATGAATTTAAAATATAAATGATGATAAAATAGAGCAAAAATAAATTTAAGCAAGGATTAACAGCATGCAAGGTATATAAACGAAGTAATGAGTGTAAGAAAGATAATTAGAAAGAGCACAATACAAATACACTAAATTTTATAGTGGTTCGAAGTAAGCCGCTCCTACGTCCACTCTCCAAGCTTTCTTTAGGAATTCCACTATAATCATCCAACTATAGTATGTTTGTTTACCATGCTCACAAACAAACTCAATTGATTTTTCTCGGATAACCAACCACAGCCCTACATCGTTAGTTTTTCGGATTCACTAATAATCCAATTGGTTTTAACCTAGGTTAACTAATCAAACCTTTACAACGTCCAATTACAAACTTGGACTGACCTAATCCTCAAGTTCTTTCTCCTAAAGAAACTTGTAAAGAAATTACAAATAATATATGAAAATTTCATCACAAAATAGGAAAGAAAAGAACTCTTTTGAGGTGTGAGGAAGAGGCTGAATGCTTGGCTCTTCTGAAGCTTGAACACTCTTCCTTGAAGGCTGAGAAGATGAAGAAAAGTTGTTAAAGATCTCTCTTGAATGCTCTCTGAATTTGAAGCTCACACTCTCCTCTTTCTCTTTCTTTTGGATTTATAATGAAGCTCACACCTTTTAATAATTTTCTTTGATAATCAACTTTCCTACTTTTCTTTTGATTCTCTACCTTTTAATAGGCTTAACAATGACTGAAATTAAGATTGGATCATTGGAGGGCTTGAACTAGCTATTGGAGATGAAATAGAGCCATTGGGGATGAACTGAAAACTAGCCGTTGAAGTCTGTCCCGTGGCTCGAGTCGACTCGACTGTCTTCGAGTCGACTCCTGTCACCTCCGAGTTAATTTGAAATCCTGTCGAGTTGGTTTGGTCACAGGGTCTGAAAAATAGCTTTCTATTCCTGAGAAGGAGTTGACTTAGATTCTGCTCGAGTTGATTCGACCCCCATGCCAGTGCTTCTCCTCATGCTAAAGTCGACTCCAATCTTCCTAAGATTGACTCTAATTCATCCGAAACTTGAAAATCTTCATTTTAAGCCTTTTTCAATGAATGGGTCGGCTCTTTTTGCTTTAGGATCGGCTCTACCAAGTCTAAGACCTAACTTTCTTCTTTAAACCCTTGACTTGGTGACTTTTGTGGAGATCTTTTCTTTAGATTATTTTTTCATCTTAAACACATGAAAAGATCTACAATCACTCTTGAAACACTTAGTTAGAATCATAATTATTCAAAGTTTGACAATCATCAAAATCAATCATGAGGTCAACATAAGCATATACTCAATATACACCATATCTCTCCCTTTTTGATAGCATCAAAAAGTGCTAGGAAAAGATTTAAAAAAATCATCAAAATCAATTCAAATTTAAGTATACATATATTTAATTTTAAAATTTGATTTGAGTTCTCTTCCTTTCAAATTTAATCTGAATTTAACTCTTAAATTCAGATTTCATAACTTCTCCCTCTTTTTGAATGAATATTGAAAATATGTCTCAGAAAATAGTACTTATCCCCATTTTGAATTCAATTTTTGGACAATGTAGACTTAATAACATTTCTCCTCCCTTTTTAAAATTCAGATTAAGGCTTGGCTAGTTTAAAACATTATTTTCAATTTTTGATGTCAAATCAAAAGAAATATTTCTTCCTTTTCTTAAGAAATGTAAATGCATTAGATTCAAAAGAGGTATGAAATTCTTGGATTTGTATCAAACTATGTCATATAACAAATATAGCTATACAAAAATAGATTTGAGATAAAGATATTCTTCTTTCATTACCAAAGATAGATCAATGAAACACAAGGCAAATAGTGAGCTATCTGATACCACTTATTTAAATTTAAATTGAAGTTCTATTTAAATATCTAGTTTAGAGACAAAAGATAATTTTCTTGAAAAAATTCAGCTACATACCAATTTCAAAATATTCAAGAAGAATATTTTCAAATTCATTTCTTGATACCAATTGATTCTTAGAAATGATGATAAGATCAAAATATACAAAGTATGAATAAACTTTCCAAAACATATCAATTGAATAAAACCACATGATTGCTCAAATAAATCTATATGTCTAAATCAAGACAAGCAAAATATAGATGTCTATCAGTGATTTTTCTTATTCAGTTCAAAATAATTCTCCTCTATTTTAATAATAAATAATAGAAACTTTTTTTTAATTCTTCCCCTTTTCTTTCAAAACATGTATATTTATTTAATTTCATCAAGCATTTATTTCTCTCCCTTTGTTTTACAAACAAAACACACTCTTAATCAAACAGATAAACATAGATGTAAACATCAAATACACTAAATTTTATAAAAATTAATATCCATTTATTAGCAAAACATGATTATAGAATGTGATTATATAGATGAAATCATGCAATACAACAAGAGCTAACACATGATCTTTTATGAATAGATGTCTTATCTTGAAGTTTTTAGATCCTGAAATTATTGAGAGGTTTCAATAATTAAGTATATTATGAGAATGTCAAAATTTAATTCATAAGATCTCCACACAAATAATTTCTTATGTAGACAAGCTTATTATAATTCAACTTAACAATCAAAATAATATGATATAAACAATGCAGATTTTAGGATAAAACATATGCTTGTTATGAACAATACATTCAAGATAAAGAATAAAATCATCATAGTATGTATTATAGTATCATGCATGCATACGAAGCATCAAAATCAATCAACTAAGCAAAATATATTCAGCAATCAATGATGGTATAATGTAAAAGGGTTTAGCTTTTATCAAACATCATCATCTATCTATTTTGAGTCCCAAGCATCCATTTTTTAAGAGATTTGCTCCTTTCAAATCATAGATGCTTGGCATATCTACAAAATCATTTTCTGAATTTTGGTATCTAAGCTTTCTTGGATCCATAGGAGCTAGTGCTTATGGTTTTTTTTTTGAAATCCAAATTTATTTAATACAAGTATGACCATTTCTATAAACATTATATTTAGAAATTTATAGCCAACTTTGTTACTTTTAAAGTAAATAATAGAATGATTTTCATGAAAAGCTCTAGCAAATATATTTTG
Source organism: Elaeis oleifera (assembly GCA_000441515.1). Lineage (NCBI taxonomy): Eukaryota > Viridiplantae > Streptophyta > Magnoliopsida > Arecales > Arecaceae > Elaeis > Elaeis oleifera. The sequence continues at coordinate 184,632 of KE506434.1, forward strand.
ATAAATTTTATTTCTCAAAGGATTAAAACTAATTTTAATTTGTTGAAAATAGCTTTTGATTATTCAAAATCAATGAAAATTTTTGAGATCTAGATGTAAACTTTCAACCATCTACTTTAATATTTTAATCTCATTTCTTAATTTTACATTTTCTTCCACTAAACACTTTCTAGATTTTAAGAGATTTTCTTTTCCTCAGCCAAAGATTTCTTTCCTTGCAAAAGTTCATCTTTTTCAATTAAAAGTTGGTTCTTTTCTTCAGCTAAAAATAGATTTGACTTTTTGAGCTCTTTATTTTCTATCCTTATACTTTTGAAATCATCTACAAGTTTATCAAAAGCTTGAAGTACTTCATCAAATATAAATTCAGAAGAGTTCTCAATGTTTACCTCATCCTTGTGAGTCATGAGGTAAGGACTTACAATACCTTCTTCCTTTTCTCATTTTCTTTCTTTGCCTTGCTCTCTCTTAATCAATGCTTTTTTTTCTCCATTATTTCTTTATCTTTTTATCCTTATGAGCCATGAGGTATGAGTTGGAGAGTGCTTCTTTATCTTCTTGGAAGCTTGAATTTTTCTTTTGATTTGCTCTCCCATAGGTTGTTTCCAACTTATCCCATACTTATTTAGCTGAAATATAGGAAGAAATTATATTAAATTTATTTATATCTAATGAAAAATAAGAATATTCATGGCCTTAGCATTTATTTGGAACATTTTTTTATCATGATTAATTAATGCATTGGGTGTGTGTGGGCCATCGACTATAATTCTCCATAAATTATACTCATGTGCTTGTATAAAGATTTTTATTCTAGTTTTTCAGTAAATAGAGCCATTAAAAAGTGAAAGTTAATTTATAGAATGGCCTTCAATAGGAAAAGATTCAATTTGGATTGCCATAATCTTTAGCTCAAGACCACTAGGTCAACAAAAATATAATAGCATCCATTTTGATACTACTTGTTGTTCAGAAGGTTAGCAACACAAGAAGAGGCAGAGAATGAATTGGGTTCTTTAAAAAACTCTAAGCAAATCTAACAACTAAACAATTATATACTTTAATTAAAGCTAACTTGAGTATTTATGAGACAAAAGCAATATGTTGCAGTGGAATTAAGATATTAAAATAACAAAGCAAGAGTTAAAAGCAAGACAATAAAGTAAGGAAGAGATAAGGCACAACACAAATATGAAAAAATTATAGTGATTTGGTGCAACTCCACACCTATGTCTACTCTCCAAGTTTTCTTGAAAATTCTACTATAATCAGCCCAATTATAGTATGTCTATTTACTTAGGCTTACAAATAATTCAATTAATTTTTAAGATCACCAACTAAATTATATACTGATTATTTTCTGAATTTATAATCAATCCAGCTAGTTTTATAGGCTCACCAACCAAACCTATAATATCCAATTTCAAAGTTGAATAAACCTTCATCCCAAGTTTCTTCTCCCAAAAAAACTTGTAAACAAACAAGATACAAGGTACAAAATTTCAGCACAGAAGAACAGAAAAAAAAACTCTTTTAAGCACAAAGAAGATGCCGAAGGATGGCTCTTTTGAAGTTTGAATTTTCTTCTTTGATGCTTGGGAGGATGTAGCTGAAGGTGGTGAAGATTATACTTGAAAGCAAATTCAAAATTCTGTACTTAATTTTTCTCTTTTCTTCTTTCAAGAATATCAATGATGCTTATTTAGAAAGATAATTTTTTCTTTTAATCTCCTTAATCTTACTTTTTAAATGATTCTCTAGCTTTTTGTACGCTTGAAAGTGACTGGAGGATAAGTTTTGACCATTGGCATACTTGGACTAGCCATTGGAGTGTAGAAATGGCCATTGGAGATGTGCAGAAAAATAAGCCATTACAGCTTCATCATGTTAGAAGTCGACTCGAGTTCCTCAGAAGTCAACTTGAGCTTCCCACGAGTCAACTCAACCTCTTTAGGAGTCGACTCGATCTCAGGGTCTGAAAAATCTATATGCTATCTTTTCTAAGAGAGTCAGCTCATGATCTTAATGAGTTGACTCAACCTATGGGGGTCGATCCGAACTCTTCAGAGGCCGACTTGAGTTGAGGTACCAAAAAAATTCAATCTTTTATCTTCTCTGAGAGAATCGACTCTTCCTTCACAGTAGTCGACTCGAGCTCGTGCTAGTCTGCTCCAACCGTGCCAAAATTGACTCTTTTTTTTTTAGATCAACTCTTGAACTTTCTAAAACTTAAAATCATTCTATTTTCTACTTGTTTTAGTTTCGAGGTTGGCTCTAGTCCTTCTGGGGTTGACTCCATTAAGTCATAAACTTGAAAATTTCTCTTGGATAACTTGACTTAACTTTTATTGAGGAGATCTTTTTAAGGATAAATTCTTCAATTTGAGCACCTTATAAATCCTATATCTAACCTAAAATACTTGATCAAAAATATAATTACTCAAAATTTTGTAATCATCAAAATTAATCATAAGGTCAATACTCTTTATATGGCCGGTTTACCATAATTATAACAATATATGCCTTTTCTAGACTTGGATTTTCCTTTAGACTTTTTCGATAATGAGAATCCTGACTTTTACTCCTCCCTCTATTATCCAAGACAAGAATTTGTGATTATAAAGAATATACATTCTTTCTTCCAGGCTCATTCTCAAGCAAACTAGCTTTAGTCATGCTCATTGTTACTACTGAATTTGGTGCCGAATTAATGAGGGTTAATATCAAAGTCTCATAACTATCTAGAAACGAACTTAGGAGTAGTAATACTTGAAACTCATCTTCCAACACCATGTTCAGGTTGCAAGTTGATTAAACCAAACTTTGCATCTCATTCACAAGTGGTTAGCCATTGGTGTATCCTCCTTATACTTCAAATCAACAAGCCTTTTAAACACATAAAGCTTGTTGTTAATAGTTTTTCTCTCACACAATTCTTCAAGCTTCTTTCAAAGTACATTAGTTGATATTTCATTCTGCACATGATGGTAAGTATTGTCATCCAACCATTACTAAATGAAGCCAACATATTACTGATTTGAAAGTTTCTACTTCTCATCAATTATACCTTTAGGCTTGGCATCATCACCCTCTAAGGGAGCATGCATCTCCTTACAATAAAGTCTAGCATCTTGCCCTTATGTGTCCTCCAATTGCCACCATTTAGGCTCACCATTCCATTTGTATTCACCTCCATAACTCACTCAAAATTTTATCAAACACCTTATAGACACCAACCATAGCTCTGATACCATTTGTTAGAAGAAGTGCTTCCTTCTCATGCTAGATAAGCTATGGATAATATTTTACAAGCACAATTCACAATGGCAAGCAATAACCCAGTAGAAGTAGAAAGACCACGCAATCAAAAGAATGGGAAATTAAATTTACATGAAAATCCATTCAAAAAATGGAAAAACCATAGTGCGCTAAATGGGAATTAATTAATCAATGACATGAAGAGTACAAAAGGTCCATTATAATAAGATAATGCAAGAGCATAAGAAAATCTGTACAAAAAAAGCATCAACAAGTTTCCAACTTATACAATTTGTAAACACACCCTTAAAAAGAGAAATCTCCAACTTTTTAGAAGCACTAAATAGTACTCTTGTAGATGAGATGAGTGAAAGAAATCAAGCCCTTGTGTCTTGAACTTCAATCTAAGAAGAACCTTATATGAGAAACACTTGTTGTTTGTAGAAATTCAAAATCCTATCTCTTCTCTATTTTTTCTCTTTATTTCCCCTGATGTAGGCTACCACTTAAAAATATATGTCATATTAATAAGGCCCATGCCTAACACCTATTAGTATGACGTGGGTTCTCCACATGGGTCTAGCCCAAGATACAAGTAGTAAGCCCAACACACACACACACACACACAATCTCTCAAAATTTAGAGAAAAAAGGTTGAGACAATCCAACACACACACACACACAATCTCTCAAAATTTAGAGAAAAAAAGGTTGAGACAATCTTATGGTCGATATGAGATGGATTTTTCACTCAATAAGTTATGATTGGAAAGTCTTTTCTTGTAGTTAATTGTTTATGATATTTTCTAAGAGTTTCTTAGTTTGCTCTGGTTCTACTCTGGTTCTACTGTTCCCAGTGGCCCCTCTATTGAAGGGAATTTTTTCTTTGTTTCTTTGATGTTAGTTAAGCCGTTTACATTTTCTTTAACTGCTTAACACAATTGGCAGAAGATTTTAATCTGATGGTGTAAATTATGATCAAGACCAGCTCTCCTCAAGCCTCGAGCTACATAATAGAGTTTTAAGTTTGTCTCCTAATTCACTTTGTGAGTTGCGCTAAGTGTAGTATATGTAGGTAAATTTACAAGTGCAGCGCGTACAAGATAGCTGTCCAACCACTTTGAGACTCAAGACTATTTTTAGGTGGTTCCCAAACATTTGAGGGTGGTTCCAAAAATGCTGATCCAGGTTCTACTCCGGCATGTTTGTTGGTTTAGCCCACCTTACCAAATTGTAATTTTCAATTATTTTTACCTGAATGTTTTGTTTGAGACATATAATTTGAGGATTAAAGAAGTGTCATAATGATAATCAAGACTTGATAGAAAGGAACCAAGATCTTTTGTGGTGTGCGGTTTGCACCGAAGGATACTATGAAGCACTCGATGGCTGCCATCAAAAGATGGATGGTTATTAACAACAGTACACCATGCATGGCATCCAAGACCATCTTGTTCAACAGCCGTCCATCTTCTAATGGCGGCCATCGAGTATTATACAACACTTTGCAATTCAAACCATGTATCATAGAAGATCCATGCTCTAATAGAAACACCTCCCCGGCACAAGGCCCTAATATTTAGAGGTACTAGATACAGCCCAAATAGCTTCAGAAACATCAATGCTCCTCACACTGCATCATGAACGCCTTTAGCATCATTCAATTTGTGATAGCCCTAAAATCTTAAAGCATCCTTCCAATATTTGACACCGTAACCTCCTATAAACAGAGGAGGCACTGGCTTTTTGGGTTAAATCAGGTCGGTAAGCAAGTGCATCTTGAAATCACTCCACATGATGTTGATATTGCAGCTAAGCTGACATGATTAATGATTTGTGGATTTACTGGACAGTGACAAGGCTGCCAAAGACAATCTTGGTTCTCAATTCTTCGAAACAGTCACTAATATTTTACCAAAGAGGTTTACTAATCCTGAGTGACTTATACTGGTTTGTTCTTATGGATGTAGTTCTGTACTCAAAGTTAGTAAACATCTTCTGGTGGGGCTCTTAATACTTAACAAATGATTCCATCCCTAATTATTGCAAGACAAACTGTCAGGTGGCAACCAATCGGATTAGTAATTATTTTATACCTAACATCTTCTTTCTCTATATGGTATTGCTTAATACTAATAAGAAGACACTCTTCCTGCCATATAGTTTTCAACACAGACAAGAACCACTCAGTGGTGCAGACCTACAATGAGACCACCTACAAGCTTTGCGACTACAACGATGCTGAGGATGATGACACGATAGAGTGGTCTGCCGGGGAGCCAGAGTTCAGCAAGAAGGCCACCACGGTCGCGGTGCCACTACTTAGAGAAGGATTGACCTACTTCTTTTCAGGCAACTATGATGGCGAGCAATGCCAGCATGGGCAGCACTTCAAAATCAATGTTAACCATGGACAAGGATTGCCTCCTAGCCTCAAAAGCCCTTCAGTGTCACCTGGCCCAGCTAGCCCGGATGATGAGAACTTGGTGCCTGACACTGTGGTTCCCTCCAACTTTGATAATCCAGCAGATACCGGCCCTGTCAATGTAACATCAGGGGCTGGTGATGCTCTGGTCAGACAAGTAAGGAAGGAGGGTGGGAAGGTGTCCTTGGGGCTGGGACTTATGGGGGCTCTTCTGCTTTATTGATGCAAATGGAGATTAGTTGTGTTTTGTTTAAGTATGGCCTATTTTTTATTTAATTTATTTTAGTTAGTTTGTTTGAGGTATGGTGTAGTGCTTTATTATGTTTAGATGATTGAATGCCTTTCACTTGTATATGAAAAATAATAATGCTTCATTATGTTTAGATGATTGGATTAGTGCTGCATTATGTTTAGATGATTGGATTTTAATTTGGTATTTTGACTTATTCTATCAATTGTAGATTGTTATCATGCAGCGGAAATGGATTACTTGTGCCAGATGAGCAACACATGATCATTCATTTAGTAGGATCTGACCTGGAGATTTCAGAGGCTTGGGTAAGTTGGACCAATTTGTGGATATTAGACTAAGGTTAGTTGCAAAACCCACCATGCAAATGAAGGAATATCTAATTTTAGATGAGCACTTGGTCTAATGTTCAATGAACAGTAGCGAGTCTAATTCTAAGTCAATTGAGAAATGTTGCTTAACTTGCCACTGTATTCTGAGATGGACATGCTTGCCCAAGGGCTGGAAATAATTTTGTATTAATTAGGTTTAACACCGGATTGACCCAGACCCATTGTGACAAAAGGGCGAGCAATTGGCACAATGTATCACTTAAAAGCGACGTCACATGGTTTACATGACCCTTTGACCTAGGAATGCCATCTCTTCATATTTTTTATTACTTAGTCTAACTTGAATAAACACATAAAACGGTAGATGAGTTATGCAATTTAAGATGTGAAATTAATATTTATTCTACCATACGGCTAGAAATCGGCTAAAATCATGTTTCACAACTCTTGGTCATGGCAAGCACAGAAGATCTTCATCTTCATGTTTTACAAACCATGTGCATTATGCATGCCACAGCCTAAAATATGTCAATATAGAGTTCAGAAAATGAGTTTCATGATACGAATCTCTTACCTTATGAAATTCTTATCTCATTAAGTCACATATTTCAATGGTTGAGCTTATTTATTGTTAGATTTTGATATCTTGAAATTCGATCCATAGCAGAAAAGCTCACAGCAGTGAAGCTCCAAATGGAGGAGACCCACAGGCGCAGCCCACAGCTACACACAGGCCTGCTGACTCGACCTGTGGGCGCCCAGGCCCACTAGCACCCGCAGCCCACAGGCATGCACGGCTCGCATGCAATGCTTGCAGCCTAGGATGTGTCACACCGCATGGTCCACCATATAGTCCAAGAGACTGGAGTCATGGTCCATGTGCAAGTGCGCGATCCATTATTGTGGTCCACGCATGATAGTGTACGATCGGGTAGTCAGGAAGGCATGCAGGTGCGATTGGATTGCTGTGGGCACGTGCGAGGGTGATCAAGTGACCGGAAGAGTTTCTTGAGTTCTGTTAAGACTTTGATTTGGACTACGATTCAATTTGGACCTTATAAAAGGGGCTCGACGGCCTGTGGGCAGGGATGCAGTAGCTTAGATCGAGCTTGAGGATTTTAGGTAGCGATAAAGAGTCTCCTTGGGTTGTTTTGAGAGCATTATAAGGATTTTTTGTGCTTCTTATTAAGAGAGAGATTGATGTACGAGGTTAAGAGGATGTGATCTCCTCTTGTATTTGTTCTTTCTTTCATAGTAAAGCTTGCATGCTCCATGGAGGTAAGCCTTACGTTGATCCACTATTTGATTATGTCTTTTGTGCATCTCTCTTTTTCGTTCTTGTTATGGTATCGACATCATCACCGGCATTGTGATCTTGAATGGGAGATCCATATTCCACACTCGTGAAGAATCCTCCCAACAAGTGGTATCAGAGCTAGATTGTCCGGATTGTGGCAATGTTGATCGAGATTGAAAAAGATGGAGAAAGCAGGCTGAATCAAGGTAGAGATCAACCAATATGACAGGGGGAGTAAATTCTTTCTATGGCAAGTGAGGATGAAGGACGTGCTTATCCAACAAGGATTGATTGATGCTCTCTTGTACGAAGAGAAGCCGACTATCATGGAGAAAAAGAGTTAGAAGCGGCTCCAGATGTAGGTAGTGAGTACGATCCATTTATACTTGATGGATGATGAGGTGATCCATGTGCTTAGCGAGACTTCTCCGATGGTGACGTAAATGAAGCTCGAGAAAATATACATAATGAAGTCACTCACCAATGCTCTCTACCTCTGGAAGCAGTTCTACCAACTATGGATGAGTAAGGGTCAGAGCATGTAGGAGCATCTCAGAAATTTTCAGAAGATTCTCACCGATCTTCTCAGTATTGGTTAGAAGATTGAGGAGAAAATCAAAATGTTGGTCTTGCTTTCATTGCTTCCCTTTTTTCTGAATCTTTGATTACTGCTCTTCTTGTGGAAAAGAGCACCATCAAGATGGATGAAGTTATTTCTGTACTTTTCTAGAATGAGATTCTCAAGCAGGAGAACCAAGCTTCGAGTTCAGTCGGTGACTTAACTTTGGCGGTGACTGGAAGTGATGATGGTAGAGGATGAAATGATAAAGGATCGTAAAGTGGGCGGTCTAGGTCTAAATCGAGGGATTACAGCAAGGTCAGATGCTATCGATGTGATGAGTTAGGGCATTGAGTCAGAGATTATCCATAGTTTGAAGATCGGATGAGAGCTACTGTAGCAGCTGTCTAAGGTAGCGATACAGAAGAAAGTGATGATGCTCTTTTAGTGTCTGATGAGGTATCCAGTTCTTCCTTATAGTGGATTTTAGATTCTACATTTTCGCATTATATTTATTGCAAAGAGGAGCTGTTTGACTCTCTAGAAATAGTGAGGGCACTGTTCATCTATCGAATGGATTGAACTGTGCAATCAAAGGCATTGTAACTCTCAGCTTACTGACTCATGATAGAGTAGTGAAGAAATTGGACGAGGTTTGATACATACCCAATTTCAGAAGTAATCTAACTTCACTGAGTAGACTAGATTCAAACAGCTATAAATGGAGAGCTGATGATAGAATTCTAAAGATTTTGCATAGTAATAGGATTGTGTTGAAAGGAAGAGGTATGGAGGACACTATCTCTTCGTAGGGAGCTCAGTGTGAGGTGGAGCTTCAGGTGCCAGTGAGAGCTCAACACAAGATAGAGCTCTAGATATTGGTGGATTGGGCATGAGATGGGAGAATCAGAAGGATTATAGGTGACATCGAAGGATAAATTTTATTACCATAGGAGGCTACCCCGAGTAGATCTCAGATCAGATAGATCACAGCATATGACGGAGATGGGTCAAGTGGCCTGACTCGACTCCCATATTATCCATCCATGAGTAGTCAGGTATATGCCCTAGGGGATGGGAAGCTCAAGATGGAGCTTAGGACGGAGGAGACCCACAGGCGTAGGCCATGATTGTGCACAGGCTTGCAGGCTTGCCCTGTAGGCCCACAAGCTCGACCTGCAGGTGCCCAGAACCACTGGCACCCACGGTTCGCAGGTGCACATGGCCCAGGATGCATCGTGCGGTCCACCGCATGGTCCAGGAGGCTGGAGTCACAGTCCACATGCGGGCACGTAGTCTATTGTTGCGGTCCACGTGTTGTAGTGCATGATTGGGCTACCAGAAAGGCATGCGGGGGTGATCGGATAGCTGCAAATGCGTGTGGGGGTGATCAACTGGCCAGAAGAGTTTCTTGAGTCTTGTTAAGACTCTGATTTCGACTAGGACTCAATTTGGGCCCTATAAAAGGGGCCTGATGGCCTGTGGGCAGAGATGCAGTGGCTTAGAGCAAGCCTAAGGATTTTAGGTAGTAGCAGAGAGTCTCCTTAGGTTATTTTGAGAGCATTGTAAGGATTTTTTGTGCTTCTTATTGAGAGAGAGATTGATGTATGAAATTGAGAGGGTGTGATCTCCTCTTGTATTTATTCTTTCTTTCATAGTAAAGCTTGCATGTCCTGTGGAGATAAGCCTTGTGCTGATTTACGTATTTGATTGTATCTTTTATGTATCTCTCTTCTTCCTTCCTGTTGTAGTATCGACATCTTTACCGGCATTGTGATCTTGGATAGGGAATCCATATTCCATACTCATAAGAGATCCTCCCAACATTTATCCATCCCAAAACTAATAAAACTCTGAAATGCCTATAGTCATGAAGATAGTCATGAAGTCATCCTCATGTAAATGACCAAAATATCTTCCTAAATTATTACAATCAGTCAAATAAACTAATCTAAATAAGAGTTCTGGATAATACGTGATAAATTTCTCTGTTTAATTAAATGCATGCCTTATCTCCCTTTCTACCTCCTATTCAATAACCCCTGCTACACCAGCCTTTTCACTCTTTAAATGCATAGCTAATTCAAGCAAAAGTCTTTAAGTATTTCAATTAGAGAGATTAACAACTTTTTATACTTCTCTGTGCATACGATATCTCCTAGCCCTGTTGTATTGCTTATTGAGAAGCAATATATATCAATCATTAAGTATTTTAGTTATAAGGACAATCTCTATTCCACCAAGAACAAAAAACTAAGAGAAGCTCTCTATATCGTATCTCCCAAATGAGTTATTAATATCTCCTTGAGATCTCCTTGAAAGCATGATATTGGCCATCCCCTCTCCTCCTTATAGGTTGTGGCCTTGTCTCTTCTCCTGCATTCTTACCAAAGCCCTTCCCTCTTGTTCCCACCAAGGTTCCTCACTAGCAATGTGGGAAGGAGCTAGATGCTATTGTGAGGTTAGCTTCGCACTGGGTTGGCTTGGCCCATTGGTCAGCCTGGACCAGAGAAGCTGGCCCATTGGCATGGCACGTGCATTACGCGTGTTGGAGCCTGGAGAAACAAAGACTCCTGATGGGAGTCTTCTTCTCTTCAAGTTCGGTAAGGAACAAGAATCTGAGGGCCGACAAGAGAACTCTAGTAATATCTAGGATCTGGTTTGTAAAAGCTCTCCTCTCTTCCCTCTAACCATCACATCCCATATGCCGATTAATCACCAATAAAATTTGTCAAATCCTCTTGGTTTCCATTGCTAGTTCTTCATCAATTCAGCCAAGATAGGTCATTGGAATCAACGTAATCTCCCTTATGCCACTCTTTACCATCTTCCTCAATCCTAAGGCCAATGTCTCCAACCGGATCATCATAGGATGGTTGCAGGATTTCACCATGAAAAGACGCCCCCATTTTATGTTATTTTTGCCTTGTTTTGTTTTGTTCTACCTATCCAGCATTATTCATGGTCGAGAATTTCACTAGAGCTCCGATCAAGCTTTTGATGAGCCTTTCCATTTTGGCAAAGCTTGGGCCACTAGCTAATGAGTCAGGATACTTGAGTTTCCTCTATTTGGGCTAATCTATTGATGATTCTTATTATTTTCACCATGGTTGGCCATTGTGGTTGATGATTTTGCTATCATTTCTCCAAAGGTTGTGCACTAGTAGATGTCTACCACCACCACTGGCCATGCCCTTTATTTCAGGGAAGAAGGGGAAGAAATCTCCTATTTTGCTATTGAACCAAGGAAGAAGAAGAAAAGAAAAAAAAAAAGAAGAAAAAAGAAAAGAAAAGAAAAGAAAGGAAAAAAAAGACTTCCTCATTTTCATCTATTTCCCTCTCTTTTTCTCTCCCTAGTTTCTCTCTCTAGCCTTTGTCTCTCTTGCTTGATCTTTCTCTCTCTTCTTAAGCCTCTTCTTTCTCTCGATATGGTAGGTGATCCCAAAGTCTCTCTCTTGCAACTTGTATTGTTCTCAGTATAGTGTGACCATGGCTACCGCATAGCATGGTACCGACCGCAAATTAGGATGGTTTAGTTAGTCAAATAGGAACATCAAACATAGGAGAGAGAAAGAGAAAAAAGAAGAGAGGAGGGAGAGAAAGAGGGGACAATGCTGCCAGAGGGTCGATGGTGGCCCATCGAGGCCACTGAAGGGCCGTGAAGACTCCATGACTCCATGTCACCTGATAAGATATTTAATTGAGAGAGATAGAGAGAGAGAATGAAGGATACTAAAGGGAGGCATAGTCGGTGGAGAGGTCGCTGGAAGGCACCAAGTGGCCGCTATATGGCAGAGGCCATAGCCACCTGATGGTGGAAAAGGTGTGAGTGGAACTGTGGTCGTGGAATAGGGATGACCGCCTCTATTCCATTCATCATATTTTTTAAAAATAAAATGAATAGTGAAATCAACAATGAATTTGTTGGGTTTAAGTTTCATTGTTTTAGAATTTTATTTAAAATACCAAGTGAAATCGGCACACTTATTATCGGCTTTACTATGGTTGGAGTTTTTGAAAAAAATCTCATGAAACATGAGCAATTGCCTCTGTTTCATGTCTATAGAGCTGTGGGCCATGATTTTGCCGTTTG